>JBCAUF010000032.1:13825931-13840753 GCA_038406115.1 Haemulon aurolineatum
CTGGGGGCTCCCCCCCCCCCCCCCCCCCCCCAAAAAAAAAAAAAAAAGAAACAGAGACTTCAGGTTTGGTTCCCAACCCTCAAATCAAAGGCGCTCTCAACAAAAAGTCGGCATTTTTATTGAATTCTCATATTGGGTGATATTAGGTAAGGCTCCACATATTGTAGGCACCATATGCAAATAGGTACATAGTTGGAAGTGGAAGAATAAATGAGTACCAACCACAGTTCTTTTTAAAAAATATCTGACTCTTTCATGGTTTTAGGTAAGGTATCTCCAAAATGGATTATTTGATGTAAAATGTTGCCTACATTTGTCCTCATTAGTCTGGTGGGGAATCAAACCATCAAAGCTAAAAATATTTAGCTACATATAAGAAATATCATTCAAAACTCTGTATGTGTTGTGTCTATGTAAATGTAATTTCTTCAGGTTGTAAAGTCCCCGAGATTCTCAAATAATACAGATACAAATTTTGTGCTTTTATTTTGAAGATTAGGTAATCAAATAGGAGGTTGTCGCTTAACCTTTAACGACTCTTATTAAGACCTCTCTAACAGTGACAGCAAGGGTAACGTGAACTTTAGAATAAAAGGATGTCAGCTGACCAGAGCACTGCAGTGTGACTCAGATATTTGTGATGGCTGCAGTGTTGACAGGCGCAGTCAAAATCTAAGCTCACCTCAAGCTAAGAAGCAATCTCTCCCAACCCATTGACCCATAACCCTTTCCTCCAAATCTGCTCACCCTTCACAGCTCCTTTCGCTGAACTGTGTGTGTGTGTGTGCGTTTGCCTGCATCCGTGATAGTGTGTGACATACGAATGCACAAGTGTAAATACACCAGTGCATGTGTCTGTTTCCCTGCAGGTATACATTGTGTTTCATAGTGTGTTTATATGTGTTGCTACATGCATGTGTGTGTGTGTTGCGCGTGAATGTGTGTCTGCAATGATTTGAGCCAAGATGACTTTGTCAATTTGTCCTCCAACCATTTTTCTTGAGGGTGAGACTTTTGTCTGAAAACTGCAGAGTGCACTGCACATACTAATGAATGTGTCACATAACAAATACACTTTATGGCCACCTGTAATTAATGCATTTCTACAATTGAGGAAAAATAAACTTACTGTGTTCCTAGATGTGGTCTGAATTCAGTGTTTTAGGCTATTGAATAAGGTGGATAGAGGTAAATAATAAGTTACAGAGAGGGCTTTACAATTAGGTTATAGTTTATGCTAACCATCTTTTCAATTACGACCACATCACTGCCTCCATTATCACATTTGGTTCAGTACACCAAACAACTCTGTTTTTGTGTTAAATTAAAGCTTTTCATTTTCACTAATTTTCGTACAAGGCCAGTTTGGTTTTCCAAATTAACGCTTGTCAAACATTTTGTTGTGAACTTATTATGCTGTCAGCTCGGTAAAATGTGCTCAGTAATTATTCAATAAAACAAAAATGCAAACGCTTCGGAGTGTTGCGAGGAAGGAGCACCAGTCGAGGATGTAAGGAGAGGAAGGCTCTCCCATCCACAGAGTTCAAGAGAGTCCGGGGAGTGTTGTTGAAGGACTAAATGGAGTTTTAGATCGCCAATATTTCTTGGGGCAGTTCTGCTCAGGGCAAATAATCCTGCTGATCAAACGATAAAGGTGAGTGCCAGACTTGAATGGCAAATAAAGAACTCTGATCCAAAGGGCCGTTCATTTTGCTGTTTGTGCATTCCTGGTGCTGAAAACCAGGATGCCAACTAGCTTACCGAGACAGCAGCAGGCTTCTGTGCTAGAACTTGAATGCTAAATTAAATGATAAATAAATGTAGTTTTCTTAACGTTATGGCAAGGCTGCTGGGCACTTCTTTGTGCACCTTTCAGTTGACTTTACTTTATGGTTACATCCTTTGGGAGAAAAACTTCAGTTGGGCCAGGTGTCTTCAGGTCTGTACACTGTTTTACCTTAGTCAAGAATAAACAAACACATTCGGAACAGTTCAGTGTGTAAAGGTTTACTGTGATTAAACTGTGTGTGTAAGTACACATAATCCAAGCTGATCCGTGGAGCAAGTCAATCACACGCATGCTTTATCTGTCTTTTTTTCTGCCTTCATGCTGTGGCGCTTCTGAGCATTAAACAGCCACGATTGTCTCTTTCTCATGCTGATTTCAAGACTCTATTGGTAACATTATCTTGAAAGTTTCACTTGTACTGGCACGTGTGTGGCATCATCACTATCTCTCTTGGGATGAACTGATAGACATAGACTGAAATCACTCCCCACCGTATCCAAAATCAACAATAAAAGTAAATGTTCCTCGGAGTTCTTTTAACCACTAATCTGTGATTAGAAGATTAGGAATTAACAACAAGAATGTTTAGAATGCCCACTAGACCACTAGACCCTCTGTTTATGCAACTGTTCATCTATGCTCTAAGACTGATCTCACTTGATACAAAGAACAGCCTGTAATGATTGGAAGGGAAGTCTGACCTCCAAGGGGTGCAAGTTGCTGTTGTCAGTCCCACCTTCCAGCTGTGGAATTCCAGGTGTGCATAGACTGGGCAGTGACAAGGTCAGGGGCTAGATACCAATTATCAACTTTCCATATACTACATTCACATGAATATATAAATGACTGAAATGACTTGTAGACACTATGTTTTCTCTTCCATAAGTGTCACTGAGGTATATTAAATGTTAAGAACACAATGTAGTCCAGTACAATGGCACTACAAAGCTGACGTACGAAGTTGAAAGATACCATAGTATTAAGTTAAAATGACAAAAAGGCTGTTTCTGTGACAACAAAACTGAACATTTGAAGTAAAATTGTGTTCGAGGCATGACTATTCTATTGTATTGCAATAGATTGCACCGGTGTTTCTATTTGTCTGGTCACTCCATTTATATTCAACCTCTTTGCTTGGCAGCACGTAGGCCTCTTCCTAATCCACTGGCCTTTGGCAGTGTTGACATCTTCACCTCTGGGCCCACACACTGGCTTGGAATCAAATTCTGCCAAAAACAAATTCTATTAACAGTCTCTCCCTCTTTCTGTGTCTCGCTGCTCTAGTACTATCTCTAAAAGAGATTAAAAAGAAAGAGGCAAAAACAAAAGGACTTGTTTTTTTGTTTGTGTCTCAAGAAGAACAGCTTCATCCAAAGCTTTAGGTGACACAACATCCCAACGTCCTTGTTGGGTAACACGCTGCAGGGCAAGCAGATAAACCATGTCCTCCATTACTTCAGACCAGAATATGTGAGTGTGAGTGAACATCAGCAGAATACACTTGGCTCTTTTCAATCAACCCTCTTGCGAGTGAATGACAAAGCGGTGCAGATGGGCAGCTGTAACCCCGGAGCAGAAATTGTTTCAAGCTCAGTTAGCAGTTGGCCGAGTGAGCAATATAGCAAGTTCAAATGGGAGGAGCAGAAGGACGGGGGAGTTTGGGGGCAGTCTGTTGGCAACTGGGACGGCGAAGATGCGTGCAATGTAAAAAAACAGAAGCTCAGGGGGGTTGGTGGACTGGTGTCAGATGCTAAGACATACGCAGACATGATGTATGCTGAAAGCAGGGCAGCTTGTGAGCACATTTGATCCTTGGCAAGGCTGTGTCAGATCGAGGAGTGGCGTTCCACTCTTGATGGGCAGCTGATAAGAATCTCTGTTGGTTTATCATCCTGTCGCTCTTACTCGTACACGTAACTTATCCTTTTAAAAGTCTGCTGAGCATGCCTGCTCTTTTCCAGCAATGTCCTGCTTCATATTCATACTCCTCCACACATCCACACCAGAGAGTTGCAGGTTTAACTTGAACTGACAGTTTACATGGTCATTTAAAAGCAGAGCAAGTTTCCGGCCCCTTGATTCTGTGAAGGCAATTTAAATCAAACCTGTGCTGACAGTGCAAAACAAGGTTTTAACAAATTGCTTGTAATTACTCAAAGTTAACATTCTCTTTCAACGGCAGCATCATAAAAAACCCAGAGGAGGATGTCATCCTGCCACAGAACATTTAAATTGCCGTGTAATGGTGAACCTGACCCATGTAATGCTCTCCAAGAGAAGTTAAAGTGACCTGAGTAACAGCCTGGGAGAGAAGCTAGAGAGGGGCCTGGAATTTACTCAATATAATGTAAAGCCAGAGAGATGCCTGTGTAAATGTCATGGGTCCCTCACCTGTGAGTAAAGTGCATGTAGAACTGAGGGTGCAAGAAACTGGCAAACAGTCCACTGCTATGTACCTCAGGGGGCAGAGAGGTAAAAAAGCCTTCCAAGCTTTGCTTTTCAAAGCAGTAAAACATCTTTTTTTTAATCTGAACTCTGATGTATTTGCAGGAGTTGATTGTAATAGAACACGATTTATTTACCAAATTATTATAGCAAATCTGTGTAAACATTAATACTGGTTAAAAACTGAGTACGGTTAAATCATGGGAAAAATATGGATGAGAACATTTTGTTTTGAACATTTTAAAAATGTTTTTCAGCAGCTGTCACAGGCCATCTTAATAACTACATAGAGTAAATAAAATACAAAAAAAGTAATTATAAAAAACTGAATTTAACAACTTGTCTGTTTGTCTGACTAACCCATTCTCATCCAGAAGCATTGTATTCAGCCACTTCGTTGCATAAGGTTACCTAAACTTAATGTACATGAAATATACATTGTTTAAAAAGTCATAGTTTACTTGTGGTTTTACATGAGAGTTGGACTTGCGGGTGAAAGTTCTGTGTTTTCTTTTTGAGTCATCCACTACCCCAAGTTGTGAATTTCCCCAATATCTCAGCCTGTCCTCAGGAGCAGGATTCTCACTCTTTATACAGTACCACGTGCATTGCTCCGGGTTTAGACAGTTCAAAAGCTCAGTGCTAAGCTAAAGGGTGTCTTGCTTATCGGTATCTGATGCCGAGGGTTACTGACAAAGCTTAGTTAACTTCATTTTTTAAGTGTCTTGCCCAGCGCTGATTAATCTTTCATGCTGAATAAAAATACAAAGACTGTAAATAGTTTTACAGACATATCGCATATGCTGCACGTCTATGGCACACACAAATATATTTTAGCCTCAGCTAAAGGTCTGCTGATCCTGATCTCCTAAGCGTGCCAAAAACTAAGCAGAAGCTCAGAGGGATCATGCTTTCACTGTTGCATCTCATAAACTTTGGAATGATCTGCCTCTACACATTAGATTATTTAATTTAATTTCTAATGCAATTTCTTGTGAACCTTTTATTTATCAT
This sequence comes from Haemulon aurolineatum, assembly GCA_038406115.1. Taxonomy (NCBI): domain Eukaryota; kingdom Metazoa; phylum Chordata; class Actinopteri; order Lutjaniformes; family Haemulidae; genus Haemulon; species Haemulon aurolineatum. Next base: position 13,831,180 of record JBCAUF010000032.1, read on the forward strand.
GTCTTTATTATGTACAGAACCTTGGTCCACTGTGATTAACAAATAAAGCTGAATTGGATTGGACTGGATATTTCTAAAATTGCAGCATGTGGTGAAACTTTTGTGCTGTAGTGGATTTTTCTGTTGCAATAATGTGGTTGGTCAGGGGGACTCTCTCTTACAGGGACAAATGGGCAGCAACCCAGCTGACAGTTCCAAGAGGTTCCTTGGCCTGCAGTGTGGCCAACAGATATAAACTTACAATGTGACTTTATTTTGATCACGTGCCGACATGAAAACATAATCTAGAGTAATAGTGATTTTGAGGAAAGCTTGTTGAATGAATTTATAGTCCATGCAGCCACAACAAATAGTATCATTCAATGCCCATGTTTTCAATGTAAAAACCACAATAACCATGATAACGCTGTCTCACTGTTTCAAGCCTGTGGTCAAATGTTTTTATCTAAGATATCTTTGATCACACATGGGAGGTTTGACCTCAGGTTGTTCAGCATAAATAGCAACAAACTCCTTATGTTAATTGGACTTGTCAATTTGAGATTCATGTTGGTTGAAAACTGATTAGAAAACATTCTTACAAGCCCCTTAAATAGACACGGTGTCAACCTCCATGGGCAAAATTAATTAGACATATGATCAACCTCAAAATGTTTGCTGGGAAGGCTTACTCTCCTGCTCTTTGTGCTGTAATACGTCTATTCTCTGGGTGTTCTTCCATCTTTGTTGGCCATCAAGTATCGTTTCACTTGTTTTTTGGTGGAAGTACAGGGACAAAATGAACAGAAGCTGAACAGATTTTTACCTTTGAAGAACCGCGGTTTTGAATCGGCACGATTTTTTTTCACAGCATCCATTTGTGAGGTCACTGCTGGTTGCTGTCCCTCATGGAAACGTATCATGATTCATTCTTGTGTAAAGATATCTTTGACATGCTGTGTTGTGCTGACAAATGATTAGAGCTGGTTAGAGGTGACAGCACGCCTCTGTAGTTCAGTGTGTTGGGAAAGACAAGCACCTCCCGGGTTGTTGGTTTGATCTCCTTTGGGGGCCCTCCATACTTAAAATGTTTGCACTGAGAAGGACTGGAAGGTACTTTAGATGAACACATCTGCTGAATAACAAAGGTCAAGTACATATGTGTGTGTCTCAGCATGAATAAGTGTGTCTGCGTGCAAATGGGAAGTGTATCAGCGTTAGTTTATCTGTATGAGCAGGCACCTGTCCTCGCGTTGCCCCAGCCCTTCACAGTTCACTGCCTCTTTCTGGCTAATTTCCATCCAGAGGCGTCAGAGAAGAGTCTTGATTATGCTCCATAACAAAGTGAAAAGCAGCCCTAATTTACACTCGAGACTCCCTGCTGAGAATCATTATCTGCATTCCTAGCGTTACACCAAAGGTCACACTGATTTCTTCAGTCACGTGCAGACAGACACACTATTCCAAATGGGTCACAGAGTCACAGAGATTAATCTTTCCCACTTCCTCGTCCACATTGGACGCCTCCTTTTGTTGAGCTCAAGTGAGGAGCAGAAATTAAAGGCTGCTATCTCCTATTCTGCAATATAACTGGAAGGTGGTTAGCTTTTTCTCTGTAATTGAATTTCCCCTGGGCAGTCAAAGTCCTTTAAACTAGGACTTTGATTCTTCTGTCAACATTGGTGACAGTGTCAAAGGAAAATGGGTATTAAAGCGGGGCCGTGTAGTCTTTCCACTGGTTCAAAGGAGTGATCAGAGCATGACTTTCTGTGTGATAAATATGAGATGTTGAAAATGTTACATCCCTGGATTTGCACAACTCAGCAGGTACTTCGTAATTCTCATTAATGATTTTAATCTTAAGGTCTGAAATCCTGATTTAGATATTTTTGAGCACCTCAAGAACACTTTAAAAGTACCTTTTGGATGAAAGGTATTCCGGACTTGCTGACATTTGCTTTAAAGGAGCTACTATAAATGTGAGAATTGGCAACCTGTCGACTTTGGTTTGGGTTTGTAACCCTTTTGGAAGAAACGAGGAAATGAACAGTCCCTCCCATTGATCTTTATTTCTTTCAATAGACAACTAGCTTAGTAAACATATTATCTGTGAATAACACTACACAATTACCTACCTTTATAAGCTATCACTAATTAGCCAACACCAGCATTCACAGCTGGCTACTTACCAGCCAAATATTCAGCATTAAACTTCATCCCTTTACTTGCCAATAACTGTCTCAAGTAGTGTAAAGAAATTAAGCCACTCTTAACTCTTGTTTTGCTTCCATTTCTGTCACTTCTCTTTGCCCCCAAATATGGTTTCTTGCTGGGATAAGGTGATGGCGATATTGGACATTTACCAATAGTTTCAACCATTGGTGTATACTGTTCCAATCACTGACTTTCCTTAAATGGTCACACATGGAGAGATAGGAGTGCAAGACAAGAGGCAAGAGTCCACTCTCAAGACTACTTCTTTATTCTGTCATGTTGGACTGAGAGACTGGACGCTACGGTGACTCACTATTGCACCTTGATGTACAAAGTGCTATTAGGAGACAGGATTGTTAGCATGCTAGCATCATGTTGCATCTTTCTTACAACTGAACCAGTGACAGAAGCTCGAAGAAAAGCACATGGTCTCTCATGAAATAACCAAAACTTATATTATGTTCATGTTGCATTCATTGGCATGACATACAAAGACTATATATCCTATAAATAAACAAACATAATAAGACTACATTTTTCATACTTTTAGTATGTAGGCTACTATTAAACCATGGAGGCAGGTATTTTTCTGCTAGAAAAAAGTCAAATTTACTACTAGATAACTGCTTCTCTCTCATTCTCACCCATCTCACTTGAATCAGTTGCGCAGGAGATCGGTGCAGAGGTTGATGGTGACATCTGACCAGTTAAAATGCAGTTTAATCAATGACTCCACTCCACATTAATCTCAGCTAATGTCAGAGAGGCTGGTCATAAAAAATGTATAATGTACCTTGATGGCCCCACACAATCTCCATTCTCAGCTTCATTAAGTCGAAAAAAAAGAGAGATAAAATTTTCATGTAGTGGAATAGCAAATGTTTTGAGAGAAATATCTGGCGATGCTTCAGGCAAGCAAACAAAGCAGGTTTTGTATTTGGTCCCCTGTGATGTCACTCTCATGGGTGAGAACAGACCAAGAATCTCGTCAGACTGATACTAATTCTTGCTTCTCGCATGCTTGCAGGGTGTTTTTTGTTTGCTTGAATAATTCAGGAATTTCCTCCTCATCTCCCTTTAAATGTAATCAAGCCGGGCTGTAATTATATCCTTCGGAGGACCTTTCAACATACCTTCCAGGCACTTATTGGGAATTTGCATTTGTAATTGCTCTCTCTTCCCGCTGTGCTCCGCTGATTTGCAGAATAGCAATAAACAAAACGTGTCTCCGAGTGGTTCCAACGGGAAATCAATAGGGAATCGTTCCTTTTAATCATCTGATACTTTGATTGGATGGATGCAGTTTAATTTTCAAGCGTGGAGTCTCAGCCAGACCAAGCCTCAGTAACCAAAATGTTTCAGGTTTGGTTCCCACAAAAACCAATAATCCATCCATCAGCAGCCATTCGTCATGTTGAAGTATCCTTGAGCAAGTCCAATGAACCTTCTCCTGCTCAGTGTGCGTGAGTTTCCCTTCAGCATTGGCTCCACCTATCAGTTGCCTAACAGTCAGCATATTTTGAATATAAATCAGTCATGAAAGAAGATTATCTGATGCAAATCTAATGCACCTCAGTCAATCTTTTTTTTTTTTTTTTTTTTTGCGAATAATGTTGTCTTTCATGCAAATAAATTGCAGATTACAGATATCACAGTAATTCTGATGTACGTCTTAACGCAAAGCATCAATAAAAAATGTTGAAAAGCAGCGTATAGATTTGACCTGATGAACTTTTTGGATTTGCACCTCAGTGTCTCTACTGTATAATCTCATGACTGAAAATTAAGAAGCATCCCCCAAAACACTGTCAGAGTAAGACTGAGCACGGGGCAGTCCTTCATACTATACTGTACAGTGAGGTGTTGTTTTCTGTTGGGGGGATATAAGACAGACCAATCATTAGTTGCGTTAGGTATGCTCAGAACTGTTTTCACAAGGATCAAAGAACTTTTGGGGTTTACAAGTTATTTCTATATATTTCAGTATACATTTTTAATATGCCTTACAGCAGCTTGCACAACTGAGTCAGTCTCTTCCATCCTTGACCACTTTGCTACCTGTTGCAATTTTTCATGGATATGTGCTGCAGCAAGTTACAGTAGTCAGCAAGCAATGCAGGTAGATGAATTTGACATTTTTCCAAGCTGCGAAGCTCTGATTGGTTGACGTTCCCTCCAAAGCCATGTACAGACAGACCTATGTGAAACACTGAACAGACCAGAGGTTTCGGCAGTGATTTGGACAACCAGGTGACCTCAAAGCTTCAGATTTAAACTTGGACCAGTACAGTGACGTTGGAGCAGCTTGGCATCACTGCCTTGCTTAAGAGCGCCACAGAAAAACATATTCAATTTGCTTTCCACTTCCAGTTTTGACTAGATGAATTTAAGGAACATTGTCTTCAAAAGAAAATGAGCTATGCTACATATTTACATGACAGTATTTTAGCAGTTAAAAGAGTAATACAAATATAAGAACTACAGTATAATTCAATCGAACATGTTTCCATAGAAACATCCTAGATAGATATTTGCTACTGTTCAAGTCAGATCAAATAGGAAGGAAGCCATGTGTTGCACAGCAAGCTGCGTATTCAACAAGGACATCCTCTTTTGGAACAACAAACTAAGTATTTAATTGGATTTTGCTCATTATCATCTCTTATTTGTCATCTAACCCTCTTTTTGTCTGGCTTCTTAGAAAATAAAGTGCATTACTCTCCACAGTGCATTACTTCCATTTCTCTCCACAGCAGGCTGCAGCTGATGTGTATGGAGCGAGGGGACAGGCTGGCTAACCGCTGGGTGATGTGTGGTTTATGAATGACTTATTCTGGGCCTCTCAGGGAGTCTGCGTCTAAGTGTTGCTCCTTAAGGGCCGAATTAGCCCCCTGATCCACTAATCAATTTGGAGAGGGAGGGAAAATTAACACAGGCCCATTTTTACATTTTTAAACCCCAAACTCTACATGTGCAGGTTTACAGATTTTAAACAAACAAACAAGTAAAAAAATCCACAGATGGCTGGTCCTGCTTGAGCGAGAGATACGTTCTTCTTCGTGGATTTACCCCATCCTAACCGCTGATAATTCATCATATAAAGATAAATTCGGATGTCAGGTCACTGATCGCAACCTGCGGCAATTATGCTCAGGTACAGAAGTGCGTGAACGTCTTCCCTGACCTGTATAAATCATATCCTGTGGCATATTTGAAGTATTATCGTGCTATAATGAAATATTCAAATGCGGCCTGCCTGCTTCCAGCACGATGGAGCAGGTAAGTCTGTAATGATGACATAACGGCCTGGGAGGAATAAATGGGATTCATGGGAAATGAATCAGAGTCTCCAGGACTCTCAGTGTGACGGATGAGGCCAGAAAGTGGGTCAGAACCACAGGTTGGTTGGCTGCACAACTGGGCCGAGACACAACGCCCGGGGCAATGAAGGAGTGTCTGCGCTCCCGCAAAAATGGCACTCTCCAAGCTGTTTCCCTCGTTAGCATCACTGATTCTTGTGTTTTTTTTCCCTCCTCAAAGAGACCTTACCAGAGAAAGAGTGAACTAACAGAGGCAACGCTACATGTGAAATAAACTCTTTTTAACCTTTACATTCACAGAGGCGGACAGGAAAGGAAGTGGCCTTAGTAAGATAAACCAATAAGTGATTCATGCATTAAACATGAACTGCTCAGTTTGTGCCGTCCCTGAGAGTTAAGGTTCTGGAAGGAACTCATTCATATTTTAATCACACTGGAGGTTCAATTAATCATTGCACGGTTTAAGGGTGAAATTGATGAATATTCAGTTGCCAAGTGAAACGACTTCTGACCCCAGCTACTTGCATTGGTTTTAATCATGTTCCTGCATATTGTGCTCCAACCACCGGTTAATCTCTGTGGAGTGGCGTCACACCACTCAAGCTTGCCTTTTTTTAAATTTATTTGTGAAATATGTTTGGTCGGTTTCATGGGATTAAAAAAAAAAACATGTAAAAATAGAAATGTGACAGCTGTATTTTTGGTAACACTGACACAAAGAGGCATGAAAGTAGAATAAATGAACTTGGCAGCATTCTGCACATCCCTCCTCTGCTCTGCGTGGTCTGAGGACCCTGAAGGCTTTGAGAGAGACAAATGAACTCTGAGAGACTTGGATATTCAGACAAGTGCCTCTTTAACCAGAGCCAGCTATTATCTGTGTTTTATGAGGCTCATTTAGACAGCTGACAGTGAATTATCTGGTAATGCCAATGACATACACAGCGTCACGGTTTCTTCACTGGGGGCACCCATACATAAGGGCATTTTGCAACCCACTCCTTGTTACTCCATAAAATAGCTTTGTGCATACAACATTGTGGGCAGTTGTATTGTATTTTAGCCACTGCGGACATGATCTCTCTGCAAAAGTACCAGCACAATAAAATGGAGAGAAGGAATACTAGTCTAAGATACAGTAGCTTTTAAACAACCTTGATCTTTATCCAACATTCTGAGAAAAAAAAATCTAATTCTGACCATTTTATTTGTTCAAAATTTGAAGCCTTTAAATCCCTTTCCTTTCATTATGTTTCTTTCTCTGTTTCTTTTTACTTTCTTTGCCTAAAAGCAGTACAAAAAATTGAGTCTCTTGAGGTCACTAACACCCCAAAAGCTTTTCAGCTTTTCTTGAAAAAACATTTGAAAAATTACAAGTATTACCTTGTTATCTTTATTCAAGTCCAGTTACCAGGAAAAAAAACGTGAGTTTCTGCCAATCACCCAGATCAACCAACCACCTGACTTTATCAATGAGATATGCAGACTTCTGCAACAGCGTTTGTAGAGACTAATATGGATGTTTTTTAACAACACGTGGGGACTTCTGTAACAGCGTTTGTGAAGAGAATATTTTTTATGGAGACAGCAATGCATTTCCAGGTGTTTTTGTAGCAACAAAACCAGGTATTTAAAGCCAAATCATGCCTTGCCCAAAAAAAATCTTGTGTTTTGACACAAACAGTGCAACTGACAAGTCATGCTGTGAGATTTTAAGTATAGAATGTAAAGAAAGCACAGGTAATGTTTTTTTATTGTTAAAAGAAGAAAAGGGTTTAAAGCTCGCTGTATGACCTTGGCCTCTTTGCGCTCTGTTAAAAGGTATTTCTGTCTGAAGGCTCTAAGCTATAATAATGTGTGTTAGGCTGTGTTAGCTCAGCTGCAACAATGACCCGTAATGTCTCATAAAGAGGTGGTTTTCTTTCACAGCCTATGTTTCTCACATTTTTCATGTAAAGACAGAAGGTTAACGCATGAAAAATGTACTCCGAGTTAGTCTACGATGTAAGAGGGACTGTTTGTTCAGACGAATAATGGCAGGGGGTACAGTTCGTCTGCTGAAGTGATCTTTTGAACAGTCCAAGTCCCATTACTTTTCATTGTAGTGGAATCTATCTTAGTTACACTGACATAAATGGTCAAAGTGACATCAAGGACACACTGTTGAGCATTGTGCACAGACAACAACAGACAGCAACAGTACGGGACGTAACAGACTTGCTGTCAGCATTCATATCATTGTTACTGTGTTTAAGCCATTCAACTCCATCAATTATTTCAGTCGCTATTTCAGTCATCTCTTCCCTGGAGAACATTTTCTGACAACTTGACTGCACATAACCCTTTCAGAATTCACAAGGATAGAAAAAAAAAAAAAACTTCCTTCCAAGTCTTACTTACTTGTTTAGTTTAGAAGAACAATGCACCAGATAGACATAATATGTCCAAAAAAAACAAACAGGTAGCACATCTCTAGGCTGCAGCTGTAGCAGAAGATGCCAGGGAAGCATGACAGTACACAGGATTATTATTATTTATTTAGGCATTATTTTACTGGCAAGTAAATGGCAAGCTAAATAGCCAGTCACATGTCAGTGAACTCCTTCAACGGAATGGACGGACATTGATCTGCCCTGTTATGGATGAATAAGGGTCAGACTAATCTGCTTAGACGCACCATCGCCCCTGCTGATTAACCAGGAATTAAATATGCACTGCGATGCGCAGTCCTGCACAAGAACATTTCACTGGGTTGCTTTTTTAAGAACCACTGAGAATCTCCAGACAGCAATTTAGCGCTTTAGCTCCCCTGGCCACGCTGGCTGGGAAATTATGGAGCCGGGCCGCTGAGCGCTGAAACATTAAAGGACAATCCTCAGAGTGTCTCGGTGGCTGCCAGAGACCCTGAAATGCAGATGAGTCCATATGGCTGGAAGAGCCTGCTGAGGACAGGATCCTCAACCAGGACAGGATGGAAGGGATGGGGAACAGAAGAAGAGAGTGGAACAAATACAGAGACATTCACTCTGCAGGACTTCATGCTCAGCTCCAAATTTCCACTCATATCTGAATCCTTCCTATGACTGTCCATTTCTCTTCCAGGATACAAACCGTAGCCAAGGCCAATACGAGCTGACAGCGATGTTGAAAAGCCTCGAAGAGTCACTAATGGAAGATGTCGTATTTGTTTTTGGACAGAGCTTATTTCAAGCTCATGTCTGGTTCCACCACATGCTTTTGAGGTTTGGTTGCACTGAAGCATCTTCAGGCAAGGCTTTCCCTCTGTCTCTGCATCTTATTACAGAGCTAATGTAGATTTTTTTTTTTTCATGACACTGCGGTCTCCTTTGTGTAAATATAATATAAATATGTCAAGAAAGGTGTATTATTGTCCACAAGAAGGACGAACAAATAAGCATGCGTTGAATTCTTGGGGGATTCATTAGAAAAAGTTAAAAAGTCTTTGAAATCATCACTTCACAAGGCCAGCACAAATCGACCGCACACTGGTCGTCCTCGGGGCTTTTACTGTGGACTGCATCTTCCTGCTGGTGCATTAGGAACAACCTCTTTGTGTTCTATCACAGTCAGATCCAAATAGTTTTATCATTACAAAAAAACTGTCACATATTCCCTAAATTGATATTGAATAATTCTGCAAAACCCCACATCGTGTTCGATAACATCATTTGGAACGTTGGAAAATTTGCTTATTACAAATGATTAATTTCTTATTATTTGAGGAAATATTGTGATGGCAGTTTTAATAAAACTATACATTAATGGTGTGTGTCAGGAGATGAACTCAACCCCCATCCACCAGACAGACCTCCACATCCTTACTTTTCACTTTGCTACATGAGGGACATGGCACTGACGGCTGTCATTAGACATAAATCATGCGCCATAGACATGTCTAATATGAACAGAATTTCTCACTCAAGGGTCAGATTTTTTCAAATTATATATTCTTATTTTATCTTTTATCTTTAATCAGCCTTGTTATCCTTGTTTTCAGCTCAATGTCTTTTGTCGATGTCAATGTATCTTCCTGTAAATTG
>JBCAUF010000032.1:13850159-13868468 GCA_038406115.1 Haemulon aurolineatum
AAGAGATTTAGACAAAATACACCATCCAAACATCAGATGATAAGAGAGTTAGTACCTCTGGAAAATTGCAGTAAAATGTTGCCTTTCAGTGCAAAATACAAAGTTCCTATCCAAGCACAAGGTACTGCATCATTTCATATGCAAACTAGGCAATCTAATTTAAAAGGTTTACGAGGTCTTTTATAGGTTGAGCAAGTTTCATGATCCACGAACCATGAGACCCTTTCAAAACTCACAGTGGAATTTCAAAACTGCATGGCTGTGCATGCGATATTAAATGTTTTGGGGTTTTTTTTTCCCCTGCATTTCAGATACGTTGACTTTCTTAACGCACATGGTTTTCATCTGACAGCCTCCCAGTGCTGCTGATGCTCTATGTGACACTAACAGATAATACTAGCCAGGTTTGGCCATATACCTGCTGGCGTTTTCTTGCGGTTTTCAAATCATTTAGAGAACAGAAAGTTCTTTAAAGATCAGCTTTCTCTCTAATTCCTGTGGACTAGAAAGCAGAGAGTCAGAGAAGAAAGCGAGAGACGAGAGGAAAGGGGAAAAGCGCATCTTCGCGGGGAGCCTCTTTGAAAACCTCGACCTGTCGATTGGCAGGATGTGATGAGGGTGTGCGAGTGGCGAAGCATGCTTCTGGGTTTTAGATAATAGTGGGACTCAGTTCCTCTGAATCAAAGTTTAAAAGCTGTTTGTGCAGTCTTATTGCAGGCTCAAGCTGAGAGCACTATCAGCTCAGTGCAGACACTTACATGGCCACATTCACACTTCTGCTGGCTTTGACAAATACCTTGACATTTTGTACACACACACTTTGCTACACACAGAGAGATATTGACATGATGCAGTAAACATAAAGTTAAGCAGGTAAGTAAAGCAAGTAAAGGTTTGCTTCGCCTTTTGCTTTCTTTAAAGACATGCCAGAGTTACCAAATGTTGCATATTAGACTGCAAAAGAAAATCTTCGAGAAACAAAATATTGTGCAATAGAGAAAAATATGCTATCAGCAGTGGGTCAGGAAAAAGTTAATTAATAACTCGCATGAAAATTAGGGAGAAAGCAATGAAACGCCTCACTAAACTAGTATAAAATATTTGATAGTAGATGTTGTACTCAGCTCACAATTTTTTCAAGCCATTTTGTCAATGCTAACATTTCTTTCTATTCCTAATTTTTGATGTTGATCCACAAAAATAAATCACATAAACAAAGATATTCGCAGCACTGTTTTTGTCTTTTCTGGTTTTGATTTGCATGATTCTTATAATAAGCAAAGTCTTGGTCTAGTTTTCTCCTGATTGGTGTTTATCTGACACCTATGCACCCGCAAACAAGTTCAATATTCTGATACAAAAGTAAGATAAAGGTATCCAACAGCTTTCCTAAATTGTCCCTTTTGCATTGTTCGCTGAGGGTCAATAGACTCACTGATGAAGTTTAATGGTTTTCTTTGGGCAAAGTGTGAACTACGTCACCTTCAGAAGGAAAGCCCGTCCCATCCGGGAGCAAAAGAGGAGGGCAACCTCACTTAATCGCTTCCCTCTGTATCTCTTCAGTCAGATCTCTCCCAGAGGCCATCTCAGGTGACCCCGGATGACTGATCTATATCCCTTGAAAGAGGCCAGAGAATAATGCTCATTTAACAGGCAGCTGAGATCGATGTCAGCCGATCAAAGATGGCGATAAAATAGGAGTGGTCAATTGCTACAGACCCTTTGATGTCAACTCAAGGTCAACTCATTAAGGTGCCGCTTTAAATTCACAGAATATGAACTTATCTTGTGTTTCTGTTGAAATCTTCAAAGAATGCACATGTTGCTTTGAAGTGCTACAAGTTGATTGGTTGGGCCCCCGCTATGTGCAGTGTCAAACTGTTAAAATTGCACCACAAACATCTGTGCTTGCAGTGCAGATGATGTAGCCTGAGGTGGTACTGGGATCTCAATGCAATCAAGACGTTTTCCTACCAGCACCTTGCAAGTAGCCTCATTTAGCTGCTGTAGAATTGATCTCATATAACATTGTGTGTGTGTGTGTGTGTGTGTGTGTTTCATGGTCATTACATTAAATGGATTGCAAAGCATTCCAGAGAGGGTTTTCCTCTTAAAAGCCAGCGAGTTGTCCCCATTTTATGGCTTGACGTGAGCGGTTTGATGAGTGTGCTGGGACTGAACCGACCCACCTTGCTGCAGTGAATGAGACTCCCACCATGACGAAATGGAGGAGCAGCAGAAGCTGAATTTCAGTGTTAATAGCACATTATCTCTGTGACATCTCATTCTGTCACAAAAGCTGACCTGTTAGAGTCAAATTGCTCCAACAGCTTCAGACAGTTTTGTCTTGTTTCGGTAAAATAGCTTGACTCCTGCATAGCCAAATTAATGTGACTGCCTTCTTTAACTAAGTAGTCGTAGCTGCCAAATCTCACCCGCATTTACAAAATCTATTTCTGGATTGTTTACATTGCTCATCTGCACTATGCTGTGCAGCACTACAGTAACATCATTACAGCCGACTGAAGATAAACTTGAGGTAGATAAGGTATCCCCACCATCATCAAAAAAGTTTAAGTACTTGCTGTTTGAACGCTGCATTTCCTCGAGTGTGACAATGGACCGTGGGAAAGCAGTGTCTTAAGTGTGAAGAATTCTAAAGTGTGTCAAAGAAGAAAAATGTTAATGTTAGCCGAGGAGCATGCAGAGTCAGCCCCCATTACTCTTTGGTGGATACAGTAGGGGAGGTCCTGTGGTGTGGTACAGGAAGCTGTGACCTTTCTGGGAAGCCCGGGCACTAAATCACTGTCTGGCCCGCAACGTTTCCATGTAGGCTAAGATAAAGTGGACAGCTCTATCCGGGGATCTGCCTCAGTGACTCCTGAGACCCATCTCATTAATTGCCGGGGCAGCAGATGCAGGGGCAGTCACCTTTGGTTAGAATAATCTGGATTTCCAGTTTAACGAAAGAGCTGACCCAACAGATTTGGCTGCAGAGTTGTCCTGCTCTAAAAAGTTGTGTTCAGGAGCCACATTTTACTGACTTTATCACTTCCTTAAGGCCAATGCTTCAAGAAGCTATTAGATCAAAAATATATTGCATCTTAAAATAACTTTGAATTTGAGCTACAACTATGTATCCCAGCTTTAACCCTTTTTTTTTTTTTTTTTTAAGTTAAAACGTCTTGATTTTCCTGATGATGGACTCAGATCCCCATCTCAATTTGAACCTGCAGAGCGGTGAGATGAAATCAGTCATTGTAGTGTGCACACACGACTGAAATTTAAGTGTGTACAAACCAGCGATTAGCTTTTTTCCCTCCATACAGTAGGTCCATCGAGGTTCTAAAAATAAGCCTCTGAAAGGAGAGGGTTTATTTGAAGTCAAATGCATAGTCGTGTGAATTCAATGGTTTCTATTTTCAGCCAAACTTTGAAGATGCAAGTGAAACATTCCACAGTAGCGCGCATAGAGATCTCTGCAATGAAATCATAATCATTAATCCAACATTTATAAGCATGTCACAAATGATTCAGGCATCTATACATGCACACAAAGGGGGAGGTGGAGATTCTATTCACGTGAGAAGGTAGGTCACCTGCTGTCATATGTGCACGCTTGTGTGGTGTAAAAGGGTTTCTTTTTCAGTGTTATCTGCATGACAAACCCAGTTTGACATCTGTGAAGGTAAATGTGCCGTGGATGTTCTCTGAGACTCCTGAGTGGCACATGATGAAACTCCCTCGTGTCTCAGGGATGAGGTGTGTCATTAGGGTACGGGAAAAAAACAACAACCAGAAAGGGTTCTGAATTTCTTTCTTCATGGTGCGAGAGGCTTTACCAAGCAAGTGACCTATTTTACTTCTCTCCTTCCCTGCATCGTTCCCAGGATTCATTGCTCATACACGTAGACTGCATGACCAGAAATATGTCAGCATCTGAATCTGTAATTGTTGAACATTTCACCCCAAAACCATTGACACGAACGCCTCAGCTCCCCTGGTTCCAGGCTTTCCACAAGATTTTTCAACTTGGCTGCAGGGATTTGCTGTCTTTCAGCCACACAGTGCATTCACGAGGTCCAACACTGACTGTCTGCCCTACATGGGTTTGGGGTCGAGGTCAGGGCACTGTGCAGCTGGAAAAGCCCTTCTTTATGGAGCTGGCCTTGTGCATGAGGACACTGTCACAGAGTTGGAAGCACACCACAAACAGTCACCAGGCCTTTATCCTATAAAACAAAGCTATGTCAGGAACCAGTTCCGTAGTATGTCTGTGATTGTGAGCAGTTCTTCCCTTTCAAAAATTAAAAACAAAGAGGCCTGGTCCAAACCATGAATGACATCTGAAAAACAGCCCTACACTTAAAATATAACTGTGAGGGCAGAGGTGTCCACCGAGCTTTGGCCATATAGAGCATATACAAGATTTCTCCCTTCAGACCCCCGGGGAGTCCTCTCCCAGGGAATTAGCAATAGACAGTTAATCTTTTGCATTTCTGTTACACAATCATGTTTGAATGTTATTAACTCTGCCAGGCCGCCTTTCTCTCCTGGGTGTAATCAGCGGTGATGTCTAAAAACTCAGCTGTCAACAGACTCTAAGGTGACGAGAGTGCCTCTGCAATGCGAATAAAACCTAAGCAATAAAAAAAGATGAAAAGACACAGTGATTAACACTGACATGCAGGTTTCATTTGGATCTTCCCAAAATGATTCAAAAAGACAAACTAATTAACAGCTGTCTAACTTGTCCAAGAAAATCAGAATCACTTTGAATTTTCAATCAGACTGAAAAAAAAGATAGAGCGAAACCTCAGTTGCTTCATGAGGAAGGGTATGGTTTGGTCCGGTCGAGGCGTTAATGACTCATTTGGAGTAAGAGTGAATAATTCATACACAGTTACGCAGCATGTATATGCATTGTGATAACAGACATTTTCCCATTTCCAATCCGTGCCTCGACAGTGTGTAGCAAAAGAAAAGGAAGTCACAAATAAGGCTTCCTTCACTGACGAGATTTCTTTGTTCTGTGAAAGGTATGTGCCACCGTGTGAGGAGCGTTTTAAGTCATTTCCATCAGAGACATGTACACCATCTCCAGGGACACACACACCCTCACACACACACGGTGCAGCTCGTGCTTCATCTGTCGGTTGTCACTTTTTATGACATTAACAACATTATTAGCAACGCTCTGTCAAAGAAGAGCGTATATATAGCCCTAAAAGAAAAGCACCACTCCTCCCTTCCTCCAAAATGTTAAAATGGCTCTAACTTTGAGTGGCACCGAATTAGCATTTTTATGCGAGTCATTTAGCTGTTATCCAGAATGACTTATAATGCGCGCAACAGTAGAGTAAGCCTCGGCTCTTCCATCATCAGACTGGGGAAAGGGAAAGGGTCGAAGCTGCGGCACTCTTGTGGCACTGTGGCATTCTTGTAACCCTATAATAATCACACATAATAGCAGGAAGGTACGAGGGAGTGAAACAGGCAGATATGAAAGAATGGGGACAATGGATTACACATCCAGCCTACTATCTTGTAAATTGCGTGAGGGAGATAAAGCAGCAATCAGAGTAAAAAAATGGGAGATTGACATGAAGACAGTTTTCAGTGAACTGCGTATCAGTTCTGAGAGCAGAGATGGCCTTGACAAAGCGGCTCTGCTGAAAAGGCTTCAGCTTCGGCTTACTGCGTGTTTGACAGCAATGATTGCCACCACAAAGAAAACCGGTTAAGATTGACTAACAATGTGGATGGCAGCGGATGTTTCGCTTCAAGGATTCAGAATTGAGTCTGTTGAACAACTTCACTTGTATCCATATGGATTTCCTATTTAATTAAGATTCAGTGTCATTACTTTTTATGTCTAGTTTACCAGAAATCATCAGCTTTACACAAACACATTCACATTCACACAAACAAATTCTCCAAACGAAATGGTAAAATGCCACTAAACCAGATTCGATGGCAATCCATCCAATAGTTTGAGGATAGACGTTGTTAGAGATATTTTACCAAGAGCCAAGCATGTCAGCCTGCTGGTGTTGCTTGAGAAAATGTCAGGGAATCACCACAGCGGAACACATTGTCTGTACAACATAGATATCTGCACTGAATCTGGTACCAATCCATCGAGGAGATGTTGAGATCTGCTGATGTGGCTAAAGTGAAAGTCAATGGATCCATGCAATATTTGTTGAGGTTTGTGGTAGACAAACAGACCAACACTGCCATCCCAAGAGCCATGCTGCTTGTATGGTTAAAACATACTTGGCTAAGGCGGAGAAACAATGGTCATGGATAAAAGAAAACTATATTGACTGTCAGGAGGAAACAGTAAACACACAGTGGTCTGCCCTGTTCAAATAATACACCACCAAGTTTTTTGTTTGTTTTTTATATTTCTTTCTTTCGTTTTTTTTATTGGCCAGTCTGGGGGATCATATATCAGCAATCACATACTTTTTATTAAATATTGCTTAGAATGACCTCAAAGCAGAGTTTTAAAAATTTTAATTACGCATTATCAACATATGTTTTACTTGATGATATAAAGACCACGCACAAACGATACTTTACATGAAGTGAAAAGGTTGATGAGAAGGTCTCTGTAAAACAACACTCTTGCATTGTCCTAGAAGTTAACGTACTTTGACTACACTTCAGCAAAGTAACTGTGATACTATGTAATATGTGAGCATCCAATGATATGCTCTGAGGTGTCTACTTCTTGTTTCAGTTTCTAGACTTCAGCCTCTCTGCCAGTGTGGCCAGGGGAACTAAAGTGCTAAATTGCTATCTGAAATACCCAGTCAGTTCGTCTTTAAAAATACGCAGCTAAAATGTTGAGAGTCGCAACCCAGTGCGTGTTAATTCTTCTTAAATCGACAGCAGCAGTAGTGCGTATAAGCAGCTTATTCTGCTCCTATTCACTGTGGGTTTGTTATACTGAGACAGATCAATGCCCTTCTGTCACGTCTGAAGGATGTTGACTTTGCTCTCCTTTTGTTACTTGTTTCTTGATTCTAGAAATGGTAATTTTGCCAAGTGTGCCAGTGAAGCTTGAATTTGCTCTTTTTTGTGTCAATATGTGTTGTCTTTCATTTTCACATCTGAGTACAATTGTTGTTTTCATGTCTGACATGAATGACATCATCATTAATAAACTGTATTCCAAATGTGAGTGTTTCAGCAGTCACACTGTCAGCAGGTCAAGTGAATATAGACGTCCGTTACTGAGGCAGAGTGAGGAGAAATTCTTAACCCATACTCTAACAAGTGAGTTATGCTACTAATGATGCAGACTTTGGTAGCATAAGCTAGATGATGTTTGATGATGTTTAACAAAAATCCAAACAGGCTTCAGGCATCTACACAAGAAGCTTGAAATGTGCGCCACAATGACTATGATTCACAATCATATAAATGGTGTCAGTGTCGTATTATCCTGAGTGTAATATGCTATAGTTCTGTAATGCACAATCTCCCAGGATTACATATTCATTTGCAGTTCAAACATCTGTAAGTGTCCATACGCTTCTCCGACTTGCACATCTTGCTGCTTTTTGATCACCCAGGAACTGTACAATGTTTCCTTTCAATAACTGAACACACACAGTCTTTTGACATCAAGGCCTCTAGTTTCTTAGCGCAACGCAAGGTGGAGCAGGTGGCGCAGGTCTAGTTTGACACGCTTACGCCTGGCGTGCGGTCAATTCGTCAGACTGGTAGACCCAGCTGCGCCGAGGTAGGTATGGCGGCGCAGCAGGGGGAGGCGTCACGGATTCAGCTCAGTGCAGTCGTAGATTCGTAGCCAAATGCTCCGCCGAAGGTACGCCGAAAGCTCGCCAGCTCGAACCTGGTCTGCTGCCATCTCCTTGGGCATGGTGAAATGACGACGCTCGCCACGGTGCATTTCATTCGTGAAGATCTGACTCGGCTGTGTTAAACCCACTCCACGCCTTCTCTCCTCCCTCCCTCCCACTTGCGCCGGTGGACGGACGGACGGAGTTGGGAAGGGGGAGTATTTGTGCCAGGGTCCGTGGCGTGCCAAACTTCCAAAGTGCACCTGGACACACCCCGTTGGCATGGCGGACTTGCGCTGCGCCCAGACTGCGCCTGGCGCACCAAACTAGAGGCCCAAGGTGTGGTTGTTGAGCTTCATGAGAAAATCCAGTATCACTGCATTCTCTGGTGATGCACTGCAATGCACTTCTGCAAACAGTGAATATGTTAATTATGCATGTGCAAACTAAAACACAAGTCGTCTGTCTCTGGTCCTATCCGTCACTGATATTTTAACAATAATAATGTTCGAAATTTACACTGGTAAAATCTTTGAATGTGGCCCCTAAGAAAATATGCAGCAGAAATTGCACAGTAGCTGCACAGAGTCCCCTGGAATTTGACTTTTTGCAGTCTTTTCACAGTCTTTCAGTTTCTGAAATGCTGAATGTAATTGCAAATGGCTTTAATGGAGAGGAAGGAGCTGCCATTAAGAGCTGCTGATTTAGTTAAATGTTATTAGTAAGCTGTATCTGAAAGATAGACATTAACTGTTTGCCTTTGTAACTGCCCAAATAAATTTACCATATCATTTACAAAACAGCAAAAAGATCTGGTGGAGCAGGGTGATGGGATGAATTGGACCTTTGGAAATGTTTTTCTCTATATATATTTGTTAGAATTAACTATTGCCAATGGTTTCCAAATAAAAGTATTTCACAAAAAGCAGTGGCATCAGAACTGTATACACAGTGAATAGTCTTGGAATTGATTCATTCCATGACAGCAGCCTGAAAACAACATGAGCAAATGATTTAATATGTACAGTACTCCAATTTGTACTGGCATCGCTGTATCTCTAAATTTGTCTTCAACTATTTGTATATCTGCTCTGTCATCAGATTTACCATTCTTCATTCATGATGATGTATGTTACCGGCATGTGCACACATCGATCCAACTCTCTAATTCTGTAGCTGTGTAGGACATCTTATCTCTGGCAAAGACATTCTGCCACACAGTCTGAGTCGAGCCTCTATCTGGGCCAGAAAGGGATCAATAGCCATCTATCATATGAACACTGGACAAAGTTATACATCCTGAGCAAACACAACTATTCATAAAATTAACAGCAATAGCCGACCAAGATGTAAGGCTTTTCAGCATTAATCACTGAAGACATTTAGCATTGTGTCATAGGGAAGTGGATTCTTGCATTCCTTCCAGCCAAGGAGTGTGAGAGGTTGTTGAAAATGTTTGTGTTTAAACTTTTAAAGGACCGTTTGATCAGACCGTTTGTTTTTTTTCCATTTACGATATTGTTGTTTTCCGTGTAGATTGGTTTCTTCATAGTGCTTCCTTTATCCTTTATTAATTAGCTTTTTTTTTTTTTTTTTTTTAAACAAAAAAATTGGAAATGAAAATTGGCTAAACTACAGAAATAATTCAGTATAAGCCACTGGTTGAAAGATTTATTTCTGACTACTTTAACAAAAGTTAAGTAACAACCGGATCTTTATTTAATGTGGTCTTGAATGGCGATGAATGTTTGACAACAGTGATTAACATGTCCTTTAACTGGGCTACACACATGTAATAACTGCCGCAATTAACATTACCGAAGATGAGAAACACAAAAATAAATCACACTGGAATTGTCCTTTAAAATCTTATTGTCTGATTTGTCTGTGCAAAAAAATAAAAGACCACCATAGCAAGATCAAACAATCCCACCTTTAATGATAACATCTGCACATGAGCCAGACCTGTAATACTGTGATGAGGTGTGAAGTGACAGTGGAAGTCATTAGGAAAAGTTCTGAATCATCATCATGGAACAGGTAATTGTCATTGGACTTAGGAGACACTTCCTTTCCAAAGTCACATTGTTACATAGTGACAGTTACATTGTTTACCAAATAAGTTACCGTGCATCATTAGGCAAGAACACAATGTGACATAATGGCAGCAATTTCAGAACTGACACAAACATTAGGACTTAATTTATCACAATAAAGTCGTTTGGTCAGAAGTGTTAGATTGTCCTGCCTCACTGAACAGATGGTTCCAAAATAATTAAATGTCTCAGATAAACTGAAACACATGCAGGAGCCACTACAAAACTGCAGTGTATGATCCTACTGAAGCTCTCAAACTCATCCCATGTAGGTTAGTCGTCGAAGGAAAATAGAATTCCATCTCAAAGCAGTCACATTATCTTCCATGGTTGCCATCATTTTATCATAATTTAGCTCTATTTGGTTCTCCAATTGGTCAAAATTATTTCAGCAGGTCTTGAGGACTTCCTGTATACATGGTTTCTGAGCATCTTAGATGGAAAGAAGAAAGGAGGCCTTTTCGTCTCAACAACATCAACAAATCTGCCCCCTGGCAACTAACATGGATGATTAATTATTATAATAATAACTCACTCTTTTAAAAGAAGAGGTCCATGAAGTGTAACGTGATTTTCATTGTTCTATTGGCATTATAAAAGAGCAATTTCATTTTTTTAAAGTAATGCCACCAGTGAAGTGAAGTGACATAACTTAAAGTTTTGTATTAATATTAAGATATTAAGTTGAGGTGGGAAATGCCTGTCTTTAAAGGTAATAATACATTTTATAGCTTCTTCTTCTTTATAGATCTTATAGCACTTATACCATAAAGTGTTATTTGCATCTGCTGATATCCTAGATTTTTCTTTTTGCCACCAAATCCACAGACCAAAACCAATAATGAATTCCACTAATGCTATTGTTTGTGCATCCAGTTTCTGAATAGTAAGTCCTCTGTGTCATAGAGCTCCTTTGTTGTCCAAAAATGATTAAAACAACATTAACAATCCACACTGTTTCACGAAGTGACATTTTACACATGTTCCAGCATTCCCAGTCAGCTCATCACCATGTCAGCAAAACTTCCTCTCATCACCCCCTCAATATCCAGTCAGTTCTATAGTCCATTTTTACAGCGCAAAATCACAAATCAGAAGTTTGTCTCAGAGGATTGTACCCTGTTCTGCCTATCTGTTCTGTGTCCACTCTCCCCACTTCCCAACAGGCCCTCCAAATTAAATGACAAAACACACAGTTTGTCTAGCCCTCAAGAGCGACACATAAAGGTGTTTTCTGATCTAATAACCTTATCGGCAGGACAACATCATTTGTCATTGTCTTCCAAAAGTGGACCACGGCTTAAAAGGAAATCAGTCTTGTGATATGACACCACTGTGGTCACAGTCTGGAACACTGATCAGACAAAATAAATACATTTGAACTCATCGTTTTGAATCAATGAATTAAGAAAAAAAGAAGGTAAAAATTTATTTCAGATTCAGTCTACTGAACAAGCCAAACACACATGACCACATTCACTAGCTCTTGTGGTGAAAACTACATTTAACTGTCGAATGGATGACCTTGAGCTTCTTATGAATTTGCTCTTTTGTGGCCTTTTTTCCATTAAATACCAATATTATTAAATCAACACTGAGCCATTCTATCAAATGTTGAAGGGCAGATTTAATGGGAGATGAAGCCGCATACTGTTTCCATTAAAAAGCCATCATTGTTATTAAAATTTTGACATTTCTGACCTTCATCTGACATGAGAGACACAGCAAATTACAATAGATTATAATACAGGAAATGGCCTGAAGACAAGACTTATCTTGGGCAGTTTATTTATGGCGTACCAATACAAAGACTTTTAAATATCTTCTATCCAAGTCTTGAACGAGTGGGATAGAGGGTGTCATATGTCTTGTATAGATTATAAAGCCCCTTGTGGCAAATGTCTGTCTTGGGTACTGGGCTATATAAATAAAACTGACAGAAACTTGACAGATAAAAATCAAAATAGTTCTCTTTTTGTGTGTGTATAACGTTTAATGACCTCATATCTAATCATCGTGGATATCAGTGGTCATCCATCTCGAAAGGAAAGATAATGCGAAGCTGGAGTGCAAAACCAAATAAAACAAAAATATAAAATACTTCAAAAAATAAATAAATAACACAAATTGGTATTTTTGTATGTGCAGGGGGATGAGCAGATGATAAGGTCAGCTGGAAACAGTGAGTGAAGGAATTTTAATGGCCACCAGCTAGTGACAAAGACAATCAGAGAAGCAATCTGAGATCTGAAAAGTAAAAGTAATGAGAAGTGATGTGTGGCTTCATCTGCAAAGGCAAGTCAGTGGATAGGAGCAGATATCACAATGTTACAGACACACAGAACATTTTCCCTCAAGGATAAAACCTTTTTTAAAAAGACAAACAGTTCAATCATGAATGTCTACACATGAATGGGCACAAACTCTTAAACCAAAGAGCATGGGCTACATTTCTGCTTTTAACTCACTCTCTACCATCAGAGGTCAGATTTAAATTACTTGTGAGGGTTTGTATTGCAAATTGTGTTTTATATTCATGGTTTTGGTCATCGTTCGTACTTGTTGAGATCTTGAAACATGGCAAAATTGCTTCCACAAAGTTTGATGAGGTAAGAAGCAATAGACAATTTGACAGGTTGTAAAGCTAGATCATAAATAACTTTGTTTAAAGGTTAAATCAAGAGCGAGAATACCAGAAATATCACTAATAAGCTCTCATTGCAGAGGAAACAAACCTACACAAAGGAACGTTTGGCAATAATTTTACTGTCTGACTTTATTTGGTCCTCCAGGGGAGCACAATATTACCACAAACAGTACAAACGATGGCCAAAACTACCAAAATGAGGCAGTTTTTTTTTAAGTATATTTTTTGGGCTTTTACACCTTTATTGATAGGACAGCTTAAGTCAGGACAGCAAACGGGAGGCAGAGACATGTAGGAAATGACGCCTGGTGCGGGATTTGAACCACGATAGCTTCTACTCATGGGGTGCTCTAACCACTATGCCACCGAGTGCCCCCAAAATGAGACAGTTAGTGATGAAGTAGCCTTGTTGCAGCCCTCTTAATGGCCAGCCATAATTTTCTCAGCACTTCAAATTGGTGTTGTGGTCATGCTTATTTCCCCAGGTTGGAGAAACAATCAGTGAATCACAGCTTTGCAAGTGGAAGTAAGCATGAGAATGTCATCCTCCAACATAACTGGCTAATGTCAGGAAAACCGTGTTCATTATTTGAGAAAAGACAGATGATGCCAGATTTTTAACCATTTAATTAAACTTGGATTAAAAAATATATACTTGGCCAAGGATCTCATCTGATCAGAAAAACACAGTCAGAAGAGTACTGTTATATCCAACCACCCAGACAAGGATGAAGAACTTCACAAAACATTCAGAGAATATGATGTAGCATATGCAAATGACATGTCAACATTAGTCATTGTGATTGGCTAAACTGTTGGGAAGAAACCGTGGTTTAGACTTAGCTCTTCCTTCGTTGGTGCATAGGCTGGTCCCATCCTCTTGGCACTCGAACCATCCACTTGCAAGAGACTGTTGGGGGTCTGTCCCTACACTATTATCTTCTGCCTATCCGATATTAGGCAGACTGTTTCTCACCAACTTTCTGACTCCCACATGGCCTCGGCCTGTCCACAACTGCTACAATAGGCTGATTCTTCAAGCATTTTATCTGTGCATAACATGGTGTGCAGGCCTATCTGTAATAATAATAAAAAGAAATCTTCTAAGTATCCTCGCTTTACTCTCATATGTATTAATCCTTCGCAGGGCGGGACTAATGCTTGAGACCTACTCATTAGTCAACAGGTCACTACAACTTAGTAATATTACATAAACATGGTGTCTTTGATTATAGCTTGTAAACTCTACATCATATGAAGTATGAAATATGAATATGCAATACTCCTTTATTATTAACATAGCATAATCAATATGAAATGTAGAAATGGAAAGCTTAATCAATCTGTAAAATAGAAAAGTAAGAAATAGTCCTAACACTAGCTACAGCCAATACAAAATGGGCATAAAGATGCCGATATGCTTGAAAAGACTGCACACAGAAGCACTTGGTCAACTGAAAACATTTGTTTGATGCTGGCTACCTCCAATGAGAAATTGGATAATATGGACTCAGGACAAACGAATGAAGTGAAATGAGATGGCAATTCAATTCGACTCTGAGGCCAGTAATGAACAATGGAATTATCCTTAAAACAATGCAACTATGCACTCAACCCATTATTTTGAATGGAATTCACCCATCCATCTCCGTATTCCCACTCAAAGTACCACCTCAGCTGCCTTCTCTTTACTGCCATATTAACTCACAATATTCAACACCAAGCCAAGTGTATGAACATTTTGAAGGGCAGGTTGAGGCAGTCGTGCAGTCGGGGGTGTCCCAGCCTCACACTTTCAAAGACAGAACGCTCTGATTCTCACCCGTCAGGAAGTAGCGCGTGGTGATTTATGACTCCCCGCACCGAGCGAGCGCAGGTAGTGGGGATTTCATTCCGGCGAGCTGTATGGCGTCTGCCTTTAAACTAATTTCTGCATACTGAGGTACTTTCACTACCTGCACTTGTGTCATTTTTCTTAATGACTGTTAAGGGGAGGCTGGGCGAGCAAGGCAAACAGGCGCCGCTCCACCACAGGAGCCACCGAACAGAATATAATTAAGATGAGGGGAGAGGAAGGGTCGGGCGAAAGACCTCAGTAGGTAACTGAATATTCATTGCAATCACACTAAACAGCTCGATGATTAATTGCAGGGCTGGTGTGATTAAAATATGACTGACTTAGTGGAAAATTCAGGGCTTAGTCAAAGGTGGCTAAATCGAGTTTCCCTTGATTAACAAATGACAGTTCTTTGTTCTACCTGAGATAGACAGCTGGAGTTTTTGGGAGTAGTCGCACTTCAAAAAATATTTTGTTCTGCTGACAAAACTGAAATAAATGATCCCTCAATCTCCCTTTTTATCATCATGAGGCCTGACTTTATGAGCCACAATCTATAATTGACCTCAGGATGTGTGATCAGTGTGACTGAACGCAGGGATAGCCTGTCTGCTGATGTCTGATTGCCCCGGGTGTTGTATCTCGGCCCAGTTGTGCAGCCGACCAACCTGTGGTTCTGACCCACTTTCCGGCCTCATCCGTCACATCATGAGTCCCGGAGACTCTGATTCATTTCCTATGAATCCCATTTATTCCTTCCAGGCCGTTATGTCATCATTACAGACTTACCTGCTCCATCGTACTGAAAGCAGGCAGGCTGTATTTGAATATTTCATCATGGCACAATAATACTTTAAATAAGCCATTGAATATGATTTATACAGGTCATGGATGGTGCTCTGATATTTTTCTAACCTGATCACAAAGACCTGCGATCATTAACCTCAGAAATGATCGATGCCTATGCCAGGATTCTGATTCAGACTTTCTCCACAAATGCAGAAAAACACCTCAACTGTGTCCTATATATCACACAGCAATAATAACAAGGAACTCTGACACAAATGGCCTGCTCTTTATATTGGCATCTATTTCACACAAGCAGCAAATTATAAGCACCAGGAGGAATGTATTTCCTCCTTGACTCCAAGTGGGAGAACCTGTGCTAATTTTCCCTTCCTCTCCAAATTGATTAGTGGATCAGGGGGCTAATTCAGCCCTGGAGGAGCTATGCACAGACAGAGGCTCCCTGCAAGCCCCAGAAGAAGTCATCCATAAACCGCACATGTCAGCCCTGTTGCTTGCTAACTCCCAATCACCCACCAGCGAGCCCACAATCCTATTCACACAGCCTGTTGCTGAGGTGCTTTGCACATTCACTCCTCAGTAATTAAAGGTAATTGGATGGTGAGGCCTGCTTGAAAAGGAGCAGAGGGGCTGTGGTCATAGTAATCCAACTGGACTCCATCTGGCATTATGGCAACAAAGAAGCATGATCAGTTCTCTTACTGACACTATTTGGCAGATTCAAAAGACAGACTACTGCTGTCAAAAGTCATCACTTGTGAGCGCATGATTAAGTGAGAGTTTGGGACAAGCAACTGAGCAACGACTGCTTGACAATGTTGAGACTTCATATTTCACACAAACGTGTCCTTGTTGCATTTTATATAGTAACTGGATAAAATGTATTAAGCACATTCAAACAAATAAATCATACCTAAAAATGTTGGATGAGGAAAACATCTATCTCTTCATCTACCACCAAGCTCACTTGCTAGTCACCAACTTGTGTGTTACTGATTACCTCAGGTAGTGTACAGTGGGTTTATCAGAGCCTTTTCACTGTGAATAACTGCCACTGCAACTGTAAATAAGATTGACGTGAGTGGTGAGAGTCAACCATGTAGACTCTAAAACCAAAACAAAGAACTGAAAGATGCTAAAACGCTCAATAGAGCCGAGGAGAGCAGGAGAGTTGGGTAATAATTCTTTGTGGCTTCATTACTATGAGCTGCTCCTTTTCACATGGTCACTTCATCTCTAGTGATGCACAAAGAGCTTTAAAGATCCTGTGTGCAGTATTCGTCTTGAGGCAGCAGAAAGTGATAGTGCCATTGACCGACAAAAGAATAGTCTAAAGTCAATGACGTGTTTTTTTCCTGTTTATTCAAATAGCACATTATTCAGACAGCAAGATGCACCTGAGTCAATCTGAATTCGCATGTGCATTTTTATTCACCCGCCATCCACCCGAACAAATTATTTCCTCTGTTTAATAGACCCACACCCTCATGGACATTTACTGCACCCCTACTGGTCCCTGTGGGCTATAATGCCTTCTAAATTAGTTCAACCAGTATAAACTTTCCAGCTGATTTCTTTAGTGTTGTATTGATGTTTGAGTGTTTTCTTAAATGATTTGATAGACTGCTTTCAGTACATTAAACATTTCCATGCACAGTGATGTCACTGCAGCAGATGTTTTTTTTATCATTTAAAACTGTAGTTATAAACTTGACAGGACAGACAAAACTCTCTAGAAACCCCCTAATGTGTAAATGCTTACAGATGCACCAATCATTGTCCTAGTAATGTAAACACTATTACACACACAGGGACATGCGCTTTTCCTCCTTTTCAGTTCAATTATTAGTTCATATGCAAGAAGTCACTGAATAACATGTGCCAGCTGCAGATGCACCTTGCGTTAAAAGAGAATGGGAGACAACACCTTGATTTATTTAACTCATTTTACGCCCAAAAGACACCTATGAATAATTAAGAGACAAAATACAGCCCCTCGCACCTTGCGCCTTACTTTATGCCCAGAATTGAAATAGCAAAAGTGGAGTTGGACACCCATAGTGCACTTTAGACCATGCATTATAGATCATTTAAACAGAGCCCTATGTGTTTTTGTTACCTCAGAATGAGCCCTTTATATCTACTGGAGCAAGTCCTCTTTCACGTCCACCATGTTACTCTACTGGTTTCTACAGTAGCCCACAATGGACAAACCAACCACTGGCTCAAGAGAAGGCCTTAAAGGAGCTTTGCGGCCACCAAAGTTTCTGGAATTCCAATTTGAACCGAATGCACAGATTGTTAAATCAAAACAAGTTCTTTAACCCAGATTTTATATGCCCAACTGTCCAAACAAATGTTGTTTTCTGTTTCAATTAGAGACTGTAAAATCAGTCTTGCAACAAGCCTAACTCAGAAAATGATTGTGAAGAGAGAAAATGGAGAAAAGTAAAATGAGTTGCTTATTGTTCCCCAAAAAACAAAAATTATATATATAATTTATATTGTGTATACTCCATAGTTGGGGGATATAGTCTAAATTAGGTGACAACCACTGTTTGTCAAGATAACATGTTAGCTTTCTAAGTGACTCACTTGGCAAACTAATTAAGCTAACCACTTGGATGGGATAAGTGTGTAAATTGACACAGTTTTTGCTACTTCAGGTAACATTAGACAGAGAAGGACAACAATTTCCAAGTTTTCTCTCAATGTCACACAGCTGTCTCACAGTGTGCCCCTTTTGTATCACCAGAGACACCAGATAGTTACTTGCTTATCATTACCAGTAAATGGAGGCAAACTGTTCTGTGCCTCGTGAGATCACACTCGTCTTGCTGTGTGTCTCCAGCGAAGAGAGCAGAGGTATTAACACACGGAGCTGGTCTAGACTCCCGTACTTTTCATTATCTTCTGATTTACACACGTCTCTCTGCATTAGCAGCATGATACTCGTGCATAACAAGTAGAGTTACTGAGTCCCAAACAGCATTAGACTGGGAGGACGGAGGGGAGCAGGGAGGGATGTGTATGTGTGTGTGTGTGTGTGTGTGGTTGTTATTAAAGAGCAATGTCACAGCTCCTGGCTATTGTGGGGAGATAGCCTGA
>JBCAUF010000032.1:13992449-14010278 GCA_038406115.1 Haemulon aurolineatum
GCTGAAACAACATCAGTCGTTTCCGCATGTAGGTTCTTGTTGTAGGTCACATTTTTAGATGCTTGGACTGCAACTAGCAATCGTTGACATCATTGATTCATCCACAGATAATTGTTTTGGTTAGTAGATTAATCCTGTTGTCTAAAACCCACAGATGTTTATTCTGTCTATCATAGACAAAGAGCAGTGGCTAATCCACACATTTGAGAAGCAGTTACCATCATTTTTGGAGTCTTAGTGAGAAAAATGACTCATTCAAAACAGTCACCAATTAATTTTCTGTTGATCGCCGAACCGGTTAATCGTTAATAACTAATCGTTTCAAACCTTGCGGAAACATTTTGATGTCTCTTCCACATGTTTATGCACGTTCCCTGAGCGTTACTGGGTAGTTGTTAAGTGCGTTGCTCATATGGACTGAAGTCTTTTTTTGTGTGTGTGTGTGTTTGTCCTTCAGGCCCTGTCTTTGATCGTCCTGCCTTTTATTCCTGCGTCCAACCTCTTCTTCCCTGTGGGTTTTGTTGTGGCGGAGAGGGTACTTTATGTGCCCAGTATGGGCTTTTGTGTTCTTGTTGCACATGGATTCAAGATTGTCTCACATAAAGGGTGAGTGTCTGTCCAAAATGGTTTTACTGCTGTTGTATGAAACTGTAACCTGTCTATCATTGACAAACAATCTAATCATATTAGGCTCACACACCTAAAGCGCAGGGGTGTGACCATGATTTTTATTGTTACCGGCACCTTCATCTGAATAACCGCTACTTAATTTTTAACTTCAGGCAACTGTTAGGGCAACGTTAAGGTTGTCAAACAATTCTGCCTTTTATTTCCAAAAATGAGTTGTAGACTTTATTCCATAAAGTATATCCGAACACTACTGCCAGTATTACTCACAAAGTTATCAGGCTCTCTGAAATAGTGATCTATAAAAAGTGTTTGGCTCATTAAATTAGTGTAATTTGAAGCACATTTTGCTTTGCAGAAACTTGAAGAAGATTTCCTGGTTGATAATCGGCGTGCTTTTAACCACACACGCAGTGAAAACCTTCAAAAGAAATTGGGACTGGGAGTCAGAGTACACTCTTTTCACCTCTGCACTCAAGGTAGGCATGAGAGACATTTAAAGCAGTGCTGCCAGAGTTTCTTGGCCCAGCTGCCAAGTGCAATTTTGGCTGCTTCAACAAATCCTTTCTCACTTTGTGGTAAGAGGCCTAAAAAAACAGTTGATGACTGTTTTGAGGTTTTTTTTCTTTGTTTTTTTCATGATTGACAATGATGGATCAGTCTTTTACAGAGCAAGAGAAGCTTGTTATTATATTTTAAATTGTCTGCCCCTTCAGGTAAATAAGAACAACGCCAAGTTGTGGAATAATGTTGGCCATGCTTTAGAGAACCAAAACAATTACGCAAAGGCACTACAGTATTTTCTCCAAGCCACCCGCGTTCAGCCAGGTAAGACACATAAATCAGGTATTCGTGATTCACACCTCAGTATTTTGACATTCATTTATGACACGATGCTATCACCCATGTGACCAAGAGGCATTCTGCCCGGGCCTGTCAAATTATTTCTTAATTAAAGGAGATACTGAAAGATCTCTTATGATGTTTTGTTTTCACTGGGACACAATGTTTATATAAATGTATCATCTGTCACACAGTCACACACAGAAACTAAACTACCATGTCTTGGTAAGATACATGCACGTAAGCTGAGGACACAGGGGTTGCAGCAACTCCAAAGTGCAGTGCCAAGGCGGAGATGACTCATTTTTCTCTGCAAGTTCTCCCAGAAACCCGAGGAAGCTTTTAATGGTAAAAGATGCCAGGTAGTCCAGGTAGTAAAACCATAAAATTACGGAATCCAATAAGAGAAATTATATTTGCCAAACAAAAATCAAAAAATTAAAAAATGATGAAATAATACATCAAACAAGATTGGAAACCAAGACAAATTAAATATAGACCGTGCAGAAGGGTACTGTGTGCAATAACAGTAGAAAAGAGTGGAAGTTACACTCAGAGGTGATGACAGGCATGGCTGTTGAAAGTAAACTTGTTTTTATAGTAATGCTCAACCTTGTCCTTGTTCCAGGGGACTTTGTGCGCATGTATTTGTTTTGGATTGTCAGACTTTTACTTATGAATGAATCGATTAATCATACTCATGCATGCACCGACCATATGTATGCATACTAAGCGTACATCATTTAATATGTAATATGTACAGTGCAAGTAAGTTAAGTCTCTCCCAGCATTTCTGGTTTGCTTCATAGAGTAGCTCTCAGGAAGTCTGTCATCAGCTGAGACTTTAGCAGTTTTGCCGGTTCACCACCCAAGAGTGTTTCCCCAAGATTAACGATGTAAACACATTAACCCGATGAGGATTTCCTGCTATGCTAATCATCAGGCATCAGTTCTGCTTGTCCTGACTGACCCCCACCCTTAATGGTTCTCACTGTGTTCCCAGAAGGATTTGTTTCCTCACTGGTCTCCTCAAAACAAAGTTGCATTTTTCTCTATACTCAATTCTCTATACTAGACGCCAAATAAACATGAAGGGTTTTTTTGTTTTTTTTTCTCTGTTGCCTTTTGTTATATTCCTGCAGATGACATTGGCGCTCACATGAACGTCGGAAGAACCTACAAGAACTTGAACAAGTCCAAAGAGGCAGAAGATGCCTACTTGGTTGCCAAATCCCTCATGCCACAGGTATCTTATCATGTCACCTACAGTCTACAGATGTGTGTAGATGTGTGTGTCTCCAATATTGCTTACTTTCAGCTGTGAGACCAGTGACTTCTCTGTTGCTCACTCATCAGGTTATTCCTGGCAAGAAGTATGCGACACGTGTGGCCCCTAACCATCTGAACGTTTACATAAACCTTGCCAATCTGATCCGGGCCAACGAGTCGAGGCTTGAGGAGGCCGATCAGCTCTACAGACAAGCGATCAGCATGAGACCAGACTTCAAGCAAGCCTACATCAGCAGGTGAGATTTTTTTTAACTCCTCTGTCCCTCTGAGCACTAGAGAGGTGATTTATTTTCATCCAAATCAGTCCATGTTCTCCATTAACTAACAGCTTTCCACTCTGGAGGGAAAACTTCCAACATACCAAATGATGAGTCAAAAACCCTGAAAATAGCACAAAGTTTCTCAGTTTTTTATTTGAGTATTTTACAGGTTTTACAGTCATCTGTCATTGTAAAAGATAAAATTAGCACGCCACTGTCTCCTGATTTCTATTTGCGTGCTTTCAATTTACGGAGTTATATTTGACTCTGTAGAGGGGAGCTGCTGCTGAAGATGAACAAGCTCACAGAGGCCCGGGACGCCTACCTTCGGGCCCTGGAGCTCGACCGCACCAACGCTGACCTGTGGTACAACCTGGCCATTGTCAACATCGAGATGAAGGACCCATCGGAGGCCCTGAAAAACTTCAACCACGCGCTGGAGCTCAACCCCCGCCACAAGCTGGCGCTCTTCAACTCGGCACTCCTCATGCAGGAGTCTGGTGAGTGCGGTCCGCTATGAGGAAGTGAATCGTCAAAATCTAATCTGTCTCAGCCTCAAATCGGACTCTACTTACCAAAGGAAAACATTACTTGGCATCTATTTGCAGCCTTTTTCATGGCAAGTGATACGAACAAAGGATATAACCTGATATTACCTTTAGGGCGTGACCTTGTTCTTAAGATTGGCCTTATGTCGCAATGAACCCTATGTGACCAGCCAAGTTTCTGTCCTATCACGCTTCATCTCCTCGCTGACAGTAAAAACATTTAATAAGCAGTTATACTAGCAGCAGGTTTGACTGGAGGTTCAGGCAGTTGCTGGTTTATGTTAGCTTTTCCACCCATGTTTCTTTGCTTTTGCAAATCGCGCCACAGTTACTAAATGCACGCTTCACCACTGGCACATTCCTGCTGCAGGTTAACGCAAGTGCAAAATCTATACGGAGCATGCTTTGTTCAACATCACAAGGTGACTCGCCTATTTAATGCTATGCAAGGTGGTCCAAACGGCATTAACGTGAGGGAGGTGAGTCATCAATGGCAGCGATATTTCTTGTTTTCCCTCTGCCGCGCGCTCACCTCAGCGTGACTCTATGACAGATCAGTCTTACCTGCGATGTCAGCGCAGGTGTAAAGCTTTTTCATCGCTACACTATCAATCAGAGGTTGATTAGTGCTACAAAGTGGCGCCTTACTCCCCATTCTCAGTAATATTACACAACATCCACCCTGTTCGCCAAGCTCATAAAGTCCACTTCCTCTAACCTGCGGGTGTTCTGTTGAGTGGATGCATTCAATTCTTAGTCATTCTCTTCAGTTGCAGTCTTATAAATAAACTGATTCTCTTTGCTCGAGTCCTTAAAAAACATATTTTTCACCCTCGGGGAGGTGTGACCTCAACATCAGAAGTCATCAACTGTCCTCAGTGCGAGGTTGTACAGACATAACCCAGCATTGTATGTGTTATTACAGGTTTGAAAGGTCAACAGCTTATGTACGTCACATGCGATCATATTTTTTTGACATACTGTGCTGCACCACATTCTCCCATAGCACTTCTGTTTCTTTTGTCCATTCTTTACACTCAGCTTTCCAAGGTAAAGATGACAAATCACATGATAGGGTTCAACAAAAGGGCACTTGACAGTATGCTGCAGCGCCACAGACTGTGCAAGACTAACAGGCGGCACAATAGAAGTGCACTGCGAGCAGTCAGACATTTCTGATTTCCAGGTACACGCGGGTGTGGAAGTGCTCAATGCTCCGAGCGTGCCGCAAATTCTTTTCTTCTCATTCCCCATACCCCGCCATTCTCAACCACACTAGTTGCCGCTGGCAGTCACGGAGGCCGTCTGCTTCTGGAGAAGTTTTAAAATTTTCCTCAGAACAAGGTGGGGCATATCTCATTTCAGCGTATCTGATTTACAAGTGCAGGGCATGATGCCAGGAAATGCGGCTGTGTGCGCTATCAGTGATTGCAGTGGGGTTTTTTCTGTAGGTCACTTGTATCAAAAAATGCCACTTTTTATTTTCACCTCCTTGCATTTTGTTTTTAAGTTGATGTTTTTCAGTCATTTTGTTATTTGTAGGGTTTTTTTGTTTTCTTGGTCTTGATGCATCATCACACCCTGTTCGTACAGACCCTGTTTTACCTCTAACTCTTATCTTAATTGCAACATTGATTCCTCGGTTTAACCATTGCCCAGACTTATCATTATCTATAGACTAATGTAGTTGAATATCAGCACTGGATCATAAAAATAATCACACGTAATATTATGCCTCTGCTCTCTGTGGCAGGTGAGCCAAAGTTCTGGCCTGAGGCCAATCGTCGTTTCCTCACCTACGTGGAGGAGGAACCTGAAGATGCCAACGGCTACTTCAACCTGGGCATGCTGGCCATGGATGCCAATGAAAACGCAGCGGCTGAGCGGTGGATGCGCAAAGCCATTGGTTTGCAGGCGGGATTCCGCAGCGCCCTCTTTAACCTGGCGCTGCTCTACTCTCAGTCCAAGCGCGAGATCGATGCGCTGCCGGTGTTGGACGAGCTGCTGCGCCACCACCCGGAGCACATCAAGGGCCTGATCCTGAAGGGCGACATCCTCATGAACCACAAGAAGGACACGCGCGGTGCCAAAGCCTGCTTCGAGCGCATCTTGCACATGGACCCCACCAATGTGCAAGGCAAGCACAACTTGTGCGTGGTCTACTTCGAGGAGCGAGACCTGCCGCGGGCCGAGCGCTGCCTGGAGGAAACGCTGGCCCTGGCGCCGAACGAGGAGTACGTGCGTCGCCACTTGAGCATCGTCCGAGGGAAGATGGCCGCCATGAGCGCGGCGGGGCAGCCGCTCGCTTCGGCAGAGGGAGCCACCACGTCGGCTAAGGAGGAAAAGCCGAAGAGAGTCAAGGAGGGGGCGGAGGAGGTTGTCGAGGGCGAGGAGGAAGGGAGGAGTGCTGATGCTGTTGGAAAGGGGGCTGGGGATGAGAAGAATGTGCGGAAATCCTCTGCAGAAAGCCTCGGAGGTGTTGGCGTGGACCAATCAGAGTCTTTGGACAGCAGCCAGTCTGACAAGCGGACTAACGGTAAGTCCACTAAAGAGATTAAAGACATAGAGGAAAAAAGGGCAGCTGCCTTGAAGAGACTAGAAGAGATTGAGCGCATATTAAGTGGTGATTGACATTGCTGTAATTTATAGCTGGACTACTTTTATAGAGCTCTTTAATGCTCCAGGATAAGACTGCATTTCCCGCCTCTCCTCCCCCCCTTAAAAATGTGTATCTTTAATCAACTGTCATCTTATTCCTTTGATTTATTCACGTGTTTGCAGGCCGCTCTGCACGGCCCTGCTGTTTTAACACTAATCATGTAAAGAAGGGAAATGCCAATCTGATTCTGCACATGTGTAACAATAAGCACAAAGCCAATGTGGGATCATCTATTTAAAGCATACGTACGCGGCAGATGCCGATGTGTGTGCCTCATCTGAACGTGATGTCACATATCGTAGCTCTGCCGCAGCTATAAATATTTTGTTTTGTTCCACCATGTGTAGTCATTGTTTATCACTGGATTTTTTTTTTTCTTTTCTTTTCTTTTCTTGTCTTTTTAAATTATCACCAAGATGTGACTCACTCCCTTGTGTTATTGTTTTTACAAACAGAATGATTGTATCATGGACAATTAACGGAAGTGACGTGTCCCCCAGATTTCCTCAAGGCAGGATGATATCTGCAGCGTTTTGCGCCTCAAAATAACTCCCAAGAGCAAGAGTAAGCCACTCCACTCTGCATCAACACCGGGCTTATGTTCCTTTGCAGCAACATCTCCTAATCTGTATTGATCTCACTCACTCACGGCACTTCCTGCCGCTGCATCATCATCCCCCCCTTGTGCTCGCAGCTGCCTCTTCACCTCCAAATTTCATTGCGATCGCATTTAAAGTCTATTATCTCACTCCCTTTGTCACATTACCCTCCCTTCCTCCCTCCTTCCCTCCCTCCACATCTCCACCTCCGTGCCCGTCTACTAGAGAGGCGTGTTTTTTTTTCCCCGTCTCTCCGCGAACCACCCCACTCACACCCTGCCCTGACCCAGGCGACGCCCGCTTTGCGCGACGGTCAGCGATGACGCACGCTCGTCCTCGGCGTCAGGCCCTCCATCATGTGTTCTTCATTTTCCCGAAGCTCCCGCCACTTCACAGGGGGAATTTTCACAGCACATTTGCAGGAAACAGATCTCCTTCATCTCGCTCCACAGTGGTCATGTTGTTTTAGCTCACTGGCGCAGAGATATATTTGGGACGTTAAACATTGTTAGCGGTGCCCTTTGTGTTCACTCTTCCTCAGCATTTCCAACCGCTGTGGATACGAGCAGTGTTTAAAACGGATGTGGGCCACAAGCACACAAATTTAAAACTTGAAAAGAAACGAGAGAATCTCCCCCTATCCCGTTTCCCTCAGGCCTGTCTCCTCCTTGACTACGCCACGTTAAAAACCCGGCGCCTGATTGGCTGCTTCCCAAGAGGTCAGCTGATTTAAACGGTTCTTGCCGAGATCGAGAGCACTAAGAGAAATAAGAGGCCAGTCACCGAACGTAAAAACACACTTTTCCCTCCCGTGCACATGCGGCGAAGAGCGTAGCCCCCCGGCGGGAGGTGTGACAGTCGGTCATCTATGGTCAGCTCATCCCACTCGTTACGAAGCAAATCAAGCCGAACTGTTTCCGTTACCCTTCACGAGCCGATAGTTCCCGTGACGCTCCTGTGCTTTGTTTTGTTTTGTTTTTTCGCTTCACGGTGCAATAACTAGTTTCAGTACGACGACTCTCTGCTCAGTGCAATCGTTGATGGTGGAAGACTTGATTACTGTAAGTTCGGAGCACTGTGGCGGTACTAAGGAGCCTTGCTATGCATTGACCTCGTTTAGCCCTGTAATCCTGTGTACATATATTTACCGTGTACTTGTATCCAGTGTTATTTATTTTTATATGCACTGCAAAAAAATGCTGTAGACGATTTTTTTTGTTTGTTTGTTTGTTTGTTTTCTTTTTTACCACTGACGGTATGCTTCAGAGTCATGGTGCATTTCATTTTGTCTCTAATTTGCAGTCTCCGTGACGACAATTGTAAATTATTTTACAGATGTTTTTCACGTTGAAACAACAGAGCCCACATCAGTGTTGAACATGTATGAAATATTGAGCTGTCTGCCCCGAAAAGTACAGCAGGTACAGCTTTGAATGAGGAGACATCCGGTTTTGCAATATTTTCTGTTTCACCTCATTTTGCGGAGTGACTTTTGTACGATTTAAGACTTTTTTCTTTGTTTTTTTTTTTAAATGCAATAGCCCTTGGTGGTGGGGGTCTAGGTTATTAAATAAAGTGAGATGAAAACTCATCTACTGTGTCTGTTTGCAATGCGCTCGCAATAAAGGCGACGGCCCGCCGTGCCCGCTGTGCTCCCGTTGCTCCGCTGCAGACGCACATCGTGCCGTCCCTCACAGGATGCCGAGCCCAGCGCCAATCCAATTTAAGGTCCCAAATTGAGTTCCAAATTGAAATCCAATGTTCCAAAAGTATGCTGTCGTTAGTCTCTCAGACCAATCAAATTTTCAATGTAATGTCATTTACAATGTAAATGATGAGATGCAGTATATCTAAAATGTGCCACATCTCATGCAACCGTCCGTCCCATGACATGGTTTGACCTGCACGGACGCACGATGTTTCTCCCGAGGCGATGTACAGAAGATTAAAAGGTTTCAGCTGCAGCACTGAGTTAATAAATGCCCTTTACGTCATTAAATACATTTTGAAGTAAAGTATGGTAAAGTAAGGATAGGGCGTTTTAAAGGGTCAGTTCAGGTCTAGTGTTGTCGAGCTACGTGCATGGAACAGTGGAAAAATTACATCAAAAGAATTAAACAGCAGCATCTGTTACATGAATCAGGATCTCCATCACTCAGATTGACACGGACAAACAGGCGCTCTTTCTAAGTACAAAGTACTTGTGAAAGCAGACCGCAGTGAGGTCTGTGGATTATCCAGAGCA
This sequence comes from Haemulon aurolineatum, assembly GCA_038406115.1. NCBI lineage: Eukaryota > Metazoa > Chordata > Actinopteri > Lutjaniformes > Haemulidae > Haemulon > Haemulon aurolineatum. Next base: position 14,001,521 of record JBCAUF010000032.1, read on the forward strand.
TAAGAGAGGCACTGTTATTGGGATTTAATTTTGGTTATGCTGTGAGCACCACAAATGAAATGTCTCTTGCCAACGTTGTGTTGGGGTGGACGTGCATCTCAAAACCTGGATGGATGGAACCAAAACTATCTGCAGAGCTTGATCCCATGAGAGGTAAGTGAGGTAAAAAGAAATTGAAAGAAAATTGTATGTGAACATGTATATTCCACATGACAGCTGCACATGAATCAGGGAGTATACTGGCCCTCATGTGTCACCATGGCACAGTATGGTTTGCATCATCAAGCAGCTGATAACGGGGGTGGTTGGAATCTCCTGAGTTGGGACAAAGAGGTGAAGATGGATCTGGGTCTTTAACATCCATCAGTATCTCAAAAATGCATATTCACTCCGGTGCTTGCTTTTGAACAGCGTGGGAGGCAAGCATCATGGCAAAATCAAACGGAGAGCTTGTCAACGCCGTGAGCCGAGCCAGAGCCTGATCTGTCATCTCGACTGGAGCAGAGTGTAACTGTCAAGCCGTCGGTCACAACGCGCCTTTCATGCGGTGTGATGTGCTGCGCAGCACTTTGCTCCAGGGCTTCTGCTGTCACACATACCTGCTGTGCGGTTACCATCTGAGGCCGTCCGGCCAGAAGATGCATGTGCACTGTTGCGAGGAGCAGCGCATTCTGGGGGGGAGGCCCTGCTGTTTGTCCGCTTATAAATTACTCGGATGCACGGAGAGGTAATTAGTTTGCTTCGGTGGGAACCCAGCGTTTGCCGCAAGTGTAAAAAGTGATTCTGAAGCACATTCTTGACAATTGCAGGTAGCTTTTTGCGACATTAAAGCTGTACTGTAGCGAAAAGAGTCCATCTTTGACTGCTAGCTGAAGCGTTAACCCTGACGGTGAGCAGGACTCAAGGGTCCCCGCCACTTTTCTGTTCAGTAATTTAGAGTAAATTACTAATTATTCTGCATCATTTGAAGATAATGCAGTTACTACAGCATTTTTTTTGTTTTTTCTTAATTATAAACTCATGCCAGTATTTTGTGGTGGCCAAAGGTTGCATGTTCTTGAATAAATGCCAGCATATCTTTGGCGTAGGATATCTTGTTAAAGAGTAACTTAACCCCTAAGATTAAAAGTCTCTGTGTCTCCTACCATGTCTGGTTCATCTCTGATCATATAACTGATATGTGTGGTCGAGAGTGTGCTTTACAACAAAAATACACTGAGGGGCTGCTAAGTTTCTTTCTAATCATTGGACTTTATCAGAAGTTGTTGCTGACGGGTGTTATTTTGCACACTGACAAATATTCCATTATGTCACATTTAAAACATATACATTGGAAAGAATTAAATGCAGTATCTGTGTGCAGGATGCAAGATGGGCCTGTATACACGCACATCCGCTGATGGAATGACTGACTTTAGTTACGGTTTCTGCTGGTTGAGCTGTTTGCCTTTATCTCTCTTTATCTTCGTACATTTTAGGAATGTGAGACTACAGCATGTAGTGCTGTTTAGACACACAGTGCCGGCGGGAGTCAATCCATCACTCCACCAGCATAGCTTCCTCTCAGAAGAAAATGCTCAAGGCAATTATCGTTAGCCTGGGAGGTAGACGGAGCTTAAAGACACTGAAACATGTGCCTCAAACGATGCTGCCCTGAATAGCCACACTGAAAAGTGAGACCTAGAAATGCGGTACGGCTCCTCTGAGCTAATTATTCTCTGTGTGCCTTTGATGAGGAGCACAACACAGCTCAGAAGTATGAAGGTGAGCAGGTTGGTGGAGCATGTGAGAAACGGTGAGTTTGCAGAGTTCATCTACTGTCTGAGATGATCTAGAGTGGGTGGATGCGCGGCTTTTAATCACATACCCGTCTTATGGAGAGCCTTGAGCTATTCAACAAATGCCCAACAACTGCAGGCATCTTTCCAAAGGCACTGTCTCTGCTTTGCCACAACATAGAAGACTGAAAGCGCTGGAGGTAAAACGTTTCACTGTGGCAGTTTGTTTATGCAACACGATGGCCACATTTTGCCCACCGCTGCTCTGTGCCAGTGAGCGCTGAACCAATAACACCGCTGCTTCAGCAAAAATCTGTTATGCGAAGCAATATAAGTGAGTAATGTCTTAATCGAATTAGAATTCTTCAAAAATTAGGTCACTTGGAAAATTCTTTCTCTTTCCATCATTCCCAGAACTAGTTACCGTAAACATCAGTTTACCTGTCTGAACAACAAAGACCCGACTGATCAAAAATGTTGCAGCCAAACACTAAACCAGAACAAATCACTGAGATCATATTACTTACGTTTTAGACCTTTCTAAGAGGCTTCCAACTCATTCTCAGATAGACTTCATCAATTTCAGGTGCTCTATTATTTTGCTGTTGCAGTTGTGAGTGTCTGTGCTCATGTATACACGCCTCTCAACCTGACCTCCCACAGCAAAGCTCCACCAGCTACATGGGCAAAGTTGGACACCCGAACATGACGACCACGTGATTGCCGAACGTCTCATTCCGAACCCAAACGCTAATCTGCTGCCGTAACAGCCTGCGCTCTTCTGGTTTCAGGCGTTCCACAAGATTTTGTAACCTGGCTGCAGGGATTTGCTCCCGTTCAGCCACAAGAGCATTAGCGAGGTTGGCGACTGATGTTGGGCGATAAGGTCTGGCTCGCAGTCAACGTTCCAGGTCATTCGGTTCAGGGTGTCGGACGGGGCCAGGCCAGGGCTCTGTGTCTGTCTCTGTCTCTGTGCAGGCCAATCAAGTTTTTTCCATACCGGACTGGGTCAGTGCATGAGAGCATTGTCATGTTGAGAAAGAAAAAGGGCAACTCTCACATTTGTTCCTACACAGTTTTCATTGTATCCTCTGCTGTAGCATTAAGAGTTGCCTTAGTTGGAACGGAGAGTCATCCAAACCCCCCGAACAGCTTTGTTGTCAAATTTTGACTTGCTACTGGAAAACCGCATTAAGTGGAATTACCCCTCTGTTGGATTAATAAAAGTTGATCTTACTGATTTCTTTGCCTTGTCTGTTTATAACACATTTCTGTCTTTACAGTTCAAAATCTTTCTGTACTCAAAGACAGAGGGCCAGGTGGCATACCTCTCTCTTAAAGCAAGGGGTGAAATATATAGAATCAAATCGCCATTCCCGCACTCTTTTCAACATTATTGTGGCCGCTTTATGTGGATTGTCTACGTCTGTCTTGCACAACACCTATGTCACTGATCTGTTGTTTTCATGTTTTTTTTTTAATTATTATTATTTGCAGCAATAAGAATTCCAGCCCTGTATAGATTACAAAGCCACCTACAGTAGAACAAATTGTGATTTATGAGTTTGGGCTATGTAAATAATATTTGACATGACTTGACAAACTGCTACTTTATTGTTCTGGGAGTAAAATCAGTCTTATTTCTTCTGATCACGAAGCTGTTGTAACTCTATTTTATGGGTTTTAGAGTTATACAACAAATAACTCATATTATTAGAAGGACTAATGTCATTTTTCCAAGTATTCAAAGCTGTTTCGAATGAATAAATCTATTGTACGTTTTATAACTCTCCGTCTGGAGTCACAGAATGGAACTGGACTGAAGCCACCATGAGTGAACAGACAGAAACGAAGCGCTGCCTACAGAACTGTCAGCAAGAAGTGCGAGGAGGCAGATATCACAGCAGCGCCCACAGTGTGTGATTGACAGGGGAAAGCGTTGCGGTAATGTCACAGATTTTACCATGGATGAAATGACACAATACACAGTGTGAGATGATCAGAGCACAATTTCAAGGGTTAATGAATGTGATGAAAAAATATAATGCGAAAAATATATTTTTTGGAGAAAAGAACTGTCCTCCACTGTGTAATAATCAGTAATATTTAGTAGAATTTAATGGCAGCAATGGAATATTAAATTTATCATATGTATGTTTATTAGTGTTTAATCATCTGGGAATAAAAGTTGCTAAGAATACTGGCTCTAGAGAGGTCCTTCCCCATTTTTCGCGGTCACCACAAAGGGGAGAGTGAGGCAATCTGCATCGTCACTGCTCGATGCCAGCAGACGTTACATGCTCGTCCTTGTTAAATTTCTCTGGATGGGAAAATGGTTCTCCAAAGTATGACATGACTTTTAAAAGGCCCCCAAAATATTTCTGGTGACTCTTTTATGTGACTTTGTATCATCATGTGTATACAATATACATATATACAATATGTGTGTGTGTGTATATATATATATATACCTTGCAATGGACTTCCCCTAAACCAACTACTGCTTTATGTGTGACTTTATTTAGTTTGAATACATGTTTTGCTATTTATTGCCAAGGCATTGTTAGGTAAACTACCTCCTCAAATATCGTACCAGCAACTATAGCATTAGATGTACTAATGAGATTCTGCTAAATGCCTCCAGGGTGCACTTGGAAACGTGCGGATGTTTCAAACAATCCCTGGTTTGAGGTGGAATGTGTTCAGAATATCACTCGTATGTATGTGTGTCTTTCTTTACTCTTTTTCAACACAGAAGACCGACTTACTCTATCTTACAGTAGTGGGACCTTCCTGGCTAAATAAAGGGTCAATAGAATGGGGGGAAAAAATTGAGATCAAAACTACACATAATGCAATCAAATTGGAAGGACGAACATCTCGGTTTACATTTGTCTTGTGTACAAGTGGGAATTTTTGTCTGCTGGTGGTGCTGCAGGCAAAACATCAAGACTTCAATGGATAAGACCAATTCATAAATCAAGGGAGGTGCTAGCTTTTGTGTGAATTGAGAGTATAGTATAAAATGCTGGTTACAGGGTGACCTTGGAGAGCTCATAATAATTTCCTGGCATGCTGACAGTTTCATTGTGTATCATTATACCACAGACATGCATATTAACCGCATGGTAAAATGCTTGCAGCGTGTTGTACCTGTGATTACAGGGACAAAAGGAAATATTTAATTGTAGTCAAAACTTCCAAGAGTGTCAGCGTGACGTGTGGAGCCATAATCTAAACTTCAACCAGCCAACAACCTTTTACCTACAGAATTACTTTAAATTACAGAATTCAAGTTTTGGTTTTTTATAAGATTAATTCCTGCATTTTTTTTTCTCACTTGCCAGAGCTCCATATAATCGCAACTTGTACATATGGCCTTCACTGTCTACTTTGCTCCTATTCTCTACAAACCAAGCTATAAACATAGGAGCTTCCTTCTCCTACCTCCGGCCTTTTTACCACCAGCAGCGTTTACAGCCCCTCAGGGACTGCTGGCTGTTCCAAGATCAAGCTGGAGAGCTGAATGTCACTGTCATTTGTCATTGCTCCCTCACTCTGGAACAGCATGGTCTCACAGCATCTCAGAGAAGCCAAATTGTAAACATTTGTAAAACTCTCTTGTATTCTTAAGCTTTTGTGTGATCTTTGCACTTAAACTACTGCTGTTTGTACATTGTTTTGTCCCTCTCATCCACTTAATGTATGTTTATTTATTTTATGTTTGTGCTGGTCTGTAGATTATCATTGACGTTATAGCTGTGAAAAAGCATTTTAGCTTTAAGGACACAAATGGTTCTTGATGAGTTACCCTATTCTTTGTGCCTTACTCAGCTCATAGAATTATTGCTCCATGTACGGCTTTCCGCCGTTTGTCATCCTTTTTTTCCTGTCCCTGTTTTTATTTATTCATTATTTCATTTACTATTATATTTAATATTTTCATTTGTTTTTTATTACCATAACTATTTTTATCGCTCTGCATTTCATGAAGATTCTACATTCAAAACTCTCTGCAGCTTTTATCAACTTATATAGATTTCAAGAACTGCATCATTCCACTGGAGCTGATTCAAGCCTGACCTGACCTGGACATCCCTACTCAGGTCACTGCAGGTTAGAGGATCAAACTCAAAAGTGTCTGCTGGAGATCTGGTGTCTAGTTTCCCAGCAACCATCAAACAGTAGTTTTGGCTGTATGGTGAAAGGCCACTCTTGTCACCTCTGTTTATTTACTCGGCCTGGTACCTTTGACCCCAGTACATTTGTAGCTCATTGATGAGGCGCATGCAAACAAGGCAAATAAGCTTATTTTGGGACGGCAGACAATACATCATTCAAGCGTCTGTGAAGCCTGCCAACCGGAGGGACTTTTAAGTCTCTGAGCAAATGTGACTCCTCACCTTGTCCTCTTTTAAGCCGAGTTCGCCACCTGGGTGCTCGGCTCCGTCTGACCCTAGGTGGTAAACTTCACACTGCAGCGCAAAGACAAAGATCTCTGGACATGCTGTGAGAGTGCGCGGCAACAGCAGAATTCTGGTATGCAAATCCAAGAGAACGTCTTGCAGAGCAAAGAAGTACGATCAAACCGAAAACAAATGCTTTCGGTGCTTTGTGTTTATATTTATTTTTATTAATTTATGTAATCTGTTAATCTATTTTTCATATTTTATCACTCTAGTTCTATTTTTTATTAAGTGGTGAATTGATTATCATCTTATTTTATTTGAATTTAATTGAAGTGGGCAAACAACACAAAAACACTTATGTTGAAATCTCTCAGTTAACACTGAAGTCATGAAACGATAAGTTGATTGTCAGGCTGAAACTAACACTTATTTCTATTGTCAACTCATCTGGAGATTATTCTCTTGATTCATTAACTGGTTGGTCCAAAAAATGTCAGGAAATAGTGAATACAGTTTTAGTAGTCGATTTTTGCTATTAAAATTGATATCAAAGAAGGGGAGCTCAATGGGCAATGCCTCTTCCCCTAAAAGACTTTTTGTTCAAGTATTCTTTGTGTCTCTTTTTTGTGAAAACTGAATAAATCTGGGGGTTTGAAATATCAACAACAACAAAATGCTTTAAAGGCATTAGAAGTTGAACTTCAGTATCATAAAATGAATGAATAATAAAAAGAAATTGGATCCAGCCCTATATGCTTCCATTGCAAACCAGATAACAATACTGGAGAAAGGAGAAAAGAGTGCTGCAAAGATTCATCAAAAGCAAACATGTGCATGCAGGTATGTGCATTGTTCCTGCATAAGACATCTGAAGCTCAAGAGGCTTATGACCATCAAAGACACAGATGCTCACAGAATCATATTATCTAATTTTCTTGCCTTTGCTCACTTTGCAGATGTTGCAGAACACCACAGGAGTGACTTCAAAGAACATCTACCGAGATGTCAGATAACAGAGGCGTGTGCAGGAAGACACTTTATTTACACGCAGAAAGCCACAATTTAAGAGTTGTTTGGGACATGTTCAGGATATCTGAATCTATTTTAGACCTAAGTGCAGGAGTCAGCCAAGTTTTCTTTCACTTTTTCCTCCTAATCTGTGTGATGACAGGCAATACTTACCAAGATTTCCATGGCCACATTACCTCCGTGCTTTTACTGTGAAGATGGTCTCATGCATGTCAGCACTTAGGGACAAAAAAGACACAAAGCAACTCTTCCTAACCATGTTTTTTTTTTTTTTTGTTTTTTCTCAAGTGCTTGAGTTGAAAAATGTCACACAGTGGAATGTCAGTGATTAGACATGGTGCCCGATAGTCTGTCTCCCAGAATCACATGAAATTGTCATCAGAGTTACTGAAACACGCCAAAATTTCAGGCAGATTTATTCTTACCCAAATGTCAGCAAAGCACAGGAAGGTTGCCTTCACAAACTGATAGGAATTTAAGACGTGCGCAGAAAATGATAAGCCCATATAATGAATGTCATCAATGCTGCAGTACTTCCTTTTATCTTACTGATAAGTTGTTCCTCTGCCACAGACAAAATTGTGCATTAGTCTGCAGTGAATTCAGCATTAACCTCTGTGAAACAATGAGAAATATAAACACAAATGAAATGGAGTAGACGCATGGACTTGTATGCACCGATGGGAACACTCACATGCTCTAACTAGCAGTCTTTTGCAGGAGGGCAAAGTTTTGTTTTGATCAGAGGAGCTCACCCCACAAACACACACAGAAGGAGTGTAACTTTTGTCTCCGGCCAGGATGTCGTGTCTCCACGTCTTTGCATACCAGATAGTTGTTTACTGCTACGTTCCTGTTATGAATGTCATACATTGAACTTTTAAGGTTAGAATGAGGAAATATAATGGTAATGGTTGGGGTTAATGTTAAGCTTGCAGGCAATGGAAATACAATGAGGGTCCTGCGTAGCAAAGAAGTGCAAACATGTGTTTTTGAAAAACCTCAGGCTTTCTACATGCTTTTTCATTTGAGTTATTCATTAAATTAAAAAAAACCCATAACACAGTAAAGGAATTCGGGCTGTGATTGATTCCCGCTTTTTAAAGGGCCACTTCAAACAAAGTCCAAAATAAGCAAACAAGCTTAATTAAACTGCATGTAACCATGACAACGTGCTTCTGCTTAACGCTTAACCACCTTAAATTTACCACGAGTTAACCTCAGTGCACAAACACTTCAAGGGATGAATGACTACGTGAAAACATGGGCTGATATATTAACAACCATGGTGGTAGCTCATACCTTCAACATTCACAGTTAAGCATTCACTTAAAACGTTGCGTGCAAGTGAGACAGGTGATGCAGTGAGACAGGTAATAAAGTACTAAAACAGCAGCTTCAGTGCACAGACAACACTTGCATATCTATAACATTGCAAATTCAGCCAGTAAATTATCGAGGACCGAAAGTGACACATTGAAATAAATAAATACACCATTAAATAATTAATTAAATGTATCATTAATTAATTAAATGTGTCAT
>JBCAUF010000032.1:14013442-14024739 GCA_038406115.1 Haemulon aurolineatum
CACTCACGATGGAAGCAACACACAAAGTCAGGTGATGTTATTATAGAGCAGGAGGTCAGGCATCAACAACACAGTTTCCAACAACGGGTCCACGATCATCCCCTAACCTCAACCACATACTTGACAGTGTAACCATGACAAAGGTAATTTTAAACCAAACCATGATCCCAAAGCATGACTTTAACTGCATTCAGAATTGCATTATATTTCTGTTCACTTAAAATTTTGTGCTACGGATTGTGACAGATGCATGAGCAATAAGGTCAGACTTTTTGCTATGACATGACAAATGTGTCAACTGTATACATTGTTGCATGCAACTAGTGATGTTCCTGGTGACTAAAATGCTTGTCAGTTACAAGAAAAACTTTATTTAGACTTGTCAACCAGTGTAAAAGTAGAAAACAACAACAACAAAAACACCAACAATATTTTAAACAATGTTCAAAAAATGTTCCGTGTATTAAGAGCCATTTGAAACTATAAATCACTTTATTTTTGTGGATATGATAAAGCCGCACTGGCTATCTTTTCGAGCATGTCCATTTGTCTGTGCAGAATGTGGTTACCATTGCTCTGGTCAAGTAGTGATATGTTAGTACTTTTTTTTTTTTTTTTTTTTTTCCAGGATACTACAAAACAGCACTGGTTTTACCAGATGTAATGTGCCCCAATCACCACCTTGACTAGATAGAGCTTTCCCTAAATTGTTTTTGTCCGGAAACCTGACTGAACTTGGCCACAGTGGTGCTCAGATCTTAAGGCTGATTTATCTTTCCACAGTGATTTGTACCAGTTTTGGATGGCACTGAGAATTGATGTTTTCCTGCTGATAGGGTTTTAGTAAACGCCTCTGTGTACCATTCTGGTGGGAGTGGACAAACAATGTATTTTATTGTTTTATTTTGAGGTCTTTTTGGTGATTGTATGAAGTGATGAACAGCTCTAATCACTATTTCACGTTAATTCATCTTTGTTGGCTATTCTCAATAACAGGTTGAGAGTTGGTAGACATTTAAAAGATGCGTGCTGGCTTGTGTTTGGACTGTTGTAAGTGTCCCATTTCACAGCTAATCACCACAGTAATCACATAATCACAGGAAATGTGTACATAATGATGCAAATGAGATCTACAATATTTCTATTTGACGGAACAGTTAGATATAGATTATAGATGAATATACAGAATGCAGCACAAACAACTTTATTTTTCCAACCTTAAAATTGAGGGGACATAGAAGAGGGAAACTGGATGTTAAGCGGTTAAGCTGGTAGAGGAAATGTTATCAGTATTGATGGCCAGATTGTAAAAGGAGCCGAGCCCATCCATCCCTCGTCTCTGCCCTTGTTTTCTACCCTCCCCTATTTGTCACAGTTCGTCACAGAGTGTTTAGTCTCTGTAATAGTGTTCTTGTTCCAGATTGAACATGCATGCTTGGCAGCTGATCTTGAGGCATACGACAGAATACTGTAGATCCATCATGGCATTGGCATTAACAACTGGTGACAAAAGAAATCCCTCTGGCTGGTGCATGAAAAACCGCTCCAAATCTCATTCATTCCACAGCATGTTAAGTCTGTTTCAGTTGGTAACAATCGCTGCAAAAACATCATTAGCACGCTGCAACTGCTAATGCCAAAACATGCAACGACGAGCCAACAGAATAGGCCAGAATAGAATAGAAGACTTGCTTGTGTTTGAGTCTTATAGCCAAGAGGCACTTCAGCCTCCATGCAGTGGCTCCGCAAGTGACCCAGTGATACAGAGACAGAATTCATCATTCGTCACATACTGGTAAGCTGTTCAGGTTCTGATGCAGCAGAACATCGTTTAATTTGTACCGAGATTTGTACCGCTGCGCTTCAGGGACTGGTTGCATTAGCTTGTTTCTGTTACTGACAAGAAGAAATTGCAATCAAATTAGTTTATATTTAAGAATCTAGGGGGTGTGTTTTGCAATATCTGCACTCAATTTGACCGCTGTTGTATTTTATTGATCTTTTTTTTGTTCGTGTTGTTCTTATATTCTCCAACTCTGGATGGCTTGCAAAAGCCATGGTTATCGTGGATGATATGTACTGCTATGAGCTGTTGTCTCTTTGATGTGTGGTCGATGTGTGGTTGATGTCTGGTTAATATCCAAAAAAACATGTCAATAAAAATAACCACCACCTTGGTAGACCCCTTGTATGAGTTTCTGTGGAATGCGATGAGATTTTCTCCAGTCACTGCTCTTGATTAATTTTTCCATAGACCTTTGTTCCAATGCTCTAGAGGACCATCATGTGCTTTTTGGCCAACATTGGACAAGCATTCATGTATTTTTATCAGGGAGCAGAGATTCCCGCCCTGCTACTCTCACATAAATACCAATTTTCCCAAAGCTCCTCTGATTGGAAAATCATGAATGCTTAACTGTAGTCATTGTAAGAAGCCTATAAATCCCAGACCTATTGATTTTCTGCTTTTCTATTAAAACATATATTTATATCTTTATGGTTACGGCGGTCTCCGTACTAGACATCATGTGTTTCTCTTTATTAGTGCAAAATCACATAATTGCGAATGTGTCTTGACAAAAGTTCACATACAAAACAGAACACTGTACATGCAAATACAAAACAATACAACCTTTATTTATACACAAGAGATGGTGAAATCAAATAGACATGAACAAGAAATTAGTGTAGTAGCAGAATGTGTCACGTCTCTGTAGGATATGGCCTAGTTAAAGTTAGATCTTGTGTTTTGTCACCCATACTCTATGTATAGGTGTGTTTGTAATATTAGTGGGGACACAAATGTGCTGATGCAAATTGATCCCATTAGGAATATGTGGAAAGGCTTTAGTTTCCTAACCCTTACTATGCCTCAAAGTTAATTTAATAACAATAACAGCTCAATTTCCCTAATCATGACCATACCATAGCTGGCAATTAGACATGTATGATAATTACAAATTTAGCAGTGGTCAAGATGTTTTGTTTTTGTTTTTATGAAGTTTCCCTCTATACATATTTTAAAGTATATAGAAAATATTCTACAATGATTAATATTCTGTTTGAATGATTTTTCCACGTAAAAAGTAAAAAGCATGACCAACTTCACAACTCTACAACCCAATTGTGACAAGTCATGCATGGACCATGTAACAGCTTAAGGTTACAATAAAAAATGAGTCAAAAAACTTAATTTGCACTATGTCATGGTCTTGTAAAGAATAGAGGAACCTCCACATTGTATATTCGAGACAGATGGGTAAAAGAGAGTAGGACACCGCTAACAGAAGAACCACCACAAGCTCCAGGATATGGAAAGAATTCTGCTGGAAAAATATAGTCAGATTTTTTATTTTTCCTGAAATTAAAAACAAATTCTTATCCATACAACAAGCATGCTGGAGACAGTGTGGGGAGCAGAAAGCAGGTCATACTCATATCTTTTGGGAATGTACTAAGGTAAAAAAAAATACTGGAATGATGTATGGGTTGAATTGGGGAAAATACTGGAATACAAACTACCATTGTCATTTAAGTTGTTATATCTATGTAACCTGACAAGGGAAAATGTACAGTGTGAGGACATTTATCTGATCAAAATACTCCTGGGTGCGACCAAGAAGGTAATCACCAGAAAATGGTGTAGTGAAGGCTCTCCCACTCTGAAGAATTGGTTGGACACAGTTGAGGAGATATACAATATGGAAAGACTCACATACATATTGAGGGTCCAACAAACGGAATTCAACACTAAATGGGACAAACGGACAATGTACAAAACACACAGCAGAGACACCACTGTAGACTCTGAATGAAGTTAAAATCATTGTAACACCACAACAAAAAATGTATCCCTCTGACACTGCTGTTTTTTTAATTCGGTTCTGTGGACTTGAGCAGGTTACTTAGAAAAGAGCTATAGTCCTGTGCCTTCATAGATTCTACAGGACACATCGCATATGTTAGCATCTCTATGTCAATCTGCCAGATGATGTGCTTATCTATGGTATTCATTACATATTTTTTATGCCACATCTGAGAAAGAACAGGTGTCTTTCATGTCACAATACTAAAAGAGGGAGATAGCTTTTGTTTGCATTTTTGTCAGATAGCTTTCAGTATTATCATGTTTCCCCTTTGAAACCAGTCAAAAGGGAGACTGAATAGGGAAGCGGCGCATTATTCAAGTCTAGATAATATGGCAACACCCATCCAACTCCTTTTGTCGATGCATTTGCAAATAAAGTGCCCCCGGGGAGACATTTGGTTTTGGCAGAACTATTTAATTTCTCTTAAAAATCTGAGAGCACACAAACAGGCATTCTTTTATTTAGGGTATTCAGTGTTGTACAAGAGTTTTTTAAGGATACGGAGTAGGCCAGACCTTTGGGTGGCACCTAACTATACACGCTTAAAGATGGTTGTATGCACGAAAGTGCGAGTGCCTGAATGGAGAATGTCCCTTGTAACGCCACACACAAGGGGGTAAACACAAGAATAAAGCATATTGTTCCACATCATGGAAGCTCCTGTGTGATTCACTTATCCGATTAAAATAACAGCTCACCAGATGGTCCGATCCAACCTACGGCGGCCCTCGTGTGGGGGCGAGGCGCTGACCAATGTTCCCTTCGGTGCGGAAACACGGCTGCATGGAAACGGGATCCTCTCCAGAAATAAAAGGCTGGAGTTAAGTGATTCATCCTCAAGTAGAGCCGAACAGGCCTGAAAGCAGCATTCAGGAGCCACTGAGTCACACTGTGGAGGGGTGACCTTAGATCAGATGACGGGGGTGGAATCGTCGCGCACTCTCGCTCTGCACTGAGGTGACACTGAACAAGAGCTCTCAAGGCCCCCTTGTCTGACCGATTCATCCGCACACCTCCCCTCTCCTCCTCCTGTCGGTCACCTCCTTCCACAGAGGTGACCCATCTCCCTCTATCACTGTCTGCGTGTCTCTACAGTATTTCCTTTCAGTCTCTCGTTCTCTCTGCTGAGCCATTTCATTCACTCTGGTTACATCTCTAATCCTGATGCTGTTTTGGGTTCATTTCTTGAATTCAGTGACAGCTATGGCACTTATGCAGTGTTAGCATGCATGAAATGTTTTACTCATTGTTTAATAAACAAAAATCTGTAAGGGATCATACTGTCACAACACATTTCTGAAAAAACAACAAAAAACAATAAAACAAAATGCCTTGATCATGAAGACCTTGGGACATGCATATGACGAAATGATCTCAACTCAAGATTTACTTTCTTGAGCTTAATATTGCACAATCTTCATCAGCTTTATCTGCTGGCAGGTCAAATTGTTATCCACTTATTATTATTAAAAATAGAGGATATGGCACACAATCCAGGCTTATCAAGTGCATTTCATAATATAGTTCCCCAGCTTCCATTCATACCAAAGCAATGTTGTACTAGGAACAGAATTTGCAGCCTCTGTCTGCAGCAGCTTCTCAAACAAATGGTAAATGTACTGTAAATAGTTGCAACTACTGTGTATATTCAGCTGGTTTAAACCAAAAGAAAACTCTAAATCAGTCAACCTTTCTTTATCTGCTATCTATCCCCTGAGTTCACCCAGCAGTGGCTTCAGAAGAAAGATGATTCAGACTCTGAGTCTGAGATAACTTGTTGCCCAGCCTTCACCTCTGGTTCTTATCTTCCCTCATCTGCGGTAAATTCCTGTCTGACACAGATCTCAGACAAGCAAACCTCATCTGCAATTCCTTGTTGCTTCTTTCTATGCAAATGTGCTGGAGTCCTGTACAGGAAATGTCAACGAGTGGAGAAACCACATAAGGCAGTTGTTTTTATGATAGGTGCTCTGACAAGAACACTTGAAGTTGACAATGTGTGGCTTCTGAAAAGAAATGAAAACACAATCGGCAGTAAAAATGAAATATTGAAGTCATAACTACTTAAACACACAATTCAATTTTGAAAAAACAAGCAAACACTCAAATACAACCTTACTTGGTCTGGTGTGACCAGTAGCTTAAGATAACAAATTAAGATAAAGCAGAATTTATGACTTCTTGTTCCAATGCTGAAACATGTTTTAGCATGCCATAGATAAATACCAGAATGATACAAAAAAATATAAGCACAGTTACCCTCACCAGTAGGTATGTTTGTTGTTTCCTGCTTGAGGACCCCCACCCTCATGCTCTCCACTCTGAGTCGTCCAATGATGATGCATGTCAATTATCAATTTTGGGAAACTGATAATTATTTAATATGCCATAGTACTGTAATCATTGTGTGGCCTGGGTTTCTAATAAAATAGAATTCCCATAAAAATAAAAGATAAGACGCAAGCTTTACAATCAATTAGCAATGGGTGGTTGTGGCAGTGAAACATTTTTACACAACTGCAGGTCTTCATTACTGTCAATCATCAACTGCTCGTCAAAGAAGATACTGTACTGTGGTGTGTGACCGCTGCTTTTTCGAAAATCTATTGGGAAAAAGAAACTGACGTAGCCGCTGTGGTATAACATTTTTTTTATTGCTTGTAAATATTTGTATCTGCTTGAAATAAAGTGGACAGTGAATTGGCTGGCGCGGACAGGGAATATTGTGCTTCTTGACTTATTTCTGGCAGCAATGAGATTCACTATCAGAATACCAAAGGTCAGTGTGAGAAGCTCAGAAGGGGAAGGCACAGCGGTGTCACTGCCTTGCATGCAGGGGGAATCAAACAGAAAGGAAAAAAAGAAATGCGAGGAATTCAGACCACACCAAGAGTAACTGGATTTACTCGTTTTCATCAATAGCCTGCACAGAGGCTGTAAATCATAAAAGTAATCTCACTTTTTCACGGTAGTGGATGGCTTACAGAAGTGCTCAGACACAAATAAAACATTAACCCTGTGTGGCCACCGGATGGGTGAACTTATCTCTTGTCTGTGTCCCCCATGCCACTCCCCCACCCTCTCCCCTCCTCTCACCTCTCTTCTCCTAACCTTCTATCTCTACCTGTCTCCTCCTCCTCCCCAGCTCCAGTGCTTCTGAGGGGGGCCTTCTCCATTTCCCTCCTGCCCAGAAAAATCAATATTGGGAGGCGGCCTGAAAGACCTTTCACAGGAGTATTACAGCACAGCCTGGCGCTCCGATAAGCCTCCTGTTACGTCCTCTCGGGACGGGGCTGGCCAGGCTCGCACTCCCCACCTGGGGGGGGAGGCATTCTCCTCTGGCCGCAGGGAAGAGCGCCATAAAGGGCAAGACGTGGATCAGAAGTCTATTGGTGTGGGCTATTAGTAACCTTAGAGCCCCTGACCTGTGACTAGGGTCCTGTGCTGATTCCCACACACACACTCACAGACAGAGTGGGAGGGGACACACACAAAAAACACAGTTTATGACGATAAAGAGCTTTGTCATGCATTCAAGAGAGTGGATAATGCGTTTTTGTGCGTGCGAATGTGTGTGTGTGTGTGTGTGTGTGTGTGTTGTTCTTAATGTATGCGCCAACACCGGAGAGCAGGGAGCAGAGCATTCACAACCTTCTCTTCATGACGCCCTGATGTTGCCTTTACCTGTAATGACTCTGCCCTCCCACACACACATTGGCTCATGCAAATATACAACTGGACGCACCTGAAAAAAAGACAAAAAAAAAAAAAACAACTCACACCCACATATCATTCTCACGAGTGTGATTCACAAGGATGCCAATGTGAGAAAAATTTGCACAAACAGAGGTGTCTAAAGTACGACACAGGCTGACACATGCAGCGGTTGAGAGGACAGCACTTATCACTCACTCATCCTCTCCTCTGGCATTTTAGAAGTATTTGCTTTTTAAATTTTAAGTATCTCAAGCCCAAACAATGTTAAATTGCACTGTTTTAGTCTAATAGTACTGTAAATAAATACACAATTAGATGGCTCGGAGTGACAGGTGGTGTTAGAGCCTGTGTCCAGCTGATTTTTTTTTTTTTTTTTGGCTTGTTGATCCCTTTATCTGCAAAACTAAAGGGAAAGAAGACTCGGTCCAGTTCCACCGCTATTGTTATGGCTTACAATATAAGTAAACAAAAATGTTTTCCTGAAAGTGGGCACGTTGGAGCTGTAAACTAGTCGGGTTGGACGTGTGCAAGCCTGCAAAGCTCAAAACTCACATTTATGCTGGCACAAAAGAACGAGATTTCTGTTTCTGTGGAGCAGGTTGTTTTGCACAGTTAGCCAGATAACTTTGGGATGTTGAGCGGATTTTGCAAATAATTTAAATGATTAATAGACAAACACTTGTTGTTTTCATTAAATATTTCTGTATTACACTTGAATATTTGAGCCATTGGTTGGGCAGTGTGATGTTGTCTCTTTGTGTTTGCTATCCATTGGCTCATAATGTTGTCAGTAAAGGCTTTCAAACTGTTGCTACTACTCAGCTAAACACATTGTTTTTTTTGGATAAGACCCGTAGTTAAAAGCCTCTCCAAAGTGACTCTACTTGAACTGCTGTTTGTCAGATAGAGTAGTTTGCTTCTTTTTTTTTTTTCATGGCTCTTATCTAAACTAGAACGGGTGGAGAAACACGGAGGCAGATAGGTCTTTGCCTGAGACAAAGCACAACTTCAAGTAGATTTTTCAAAAATAAAACAACAACCCCCTTTTTGAACACATATCCAAGTCACATTCATGGGTACATAAGGGACTGATCCATCAACTGCGCTCGCACAAGGAGACAGCATACTGTGGTCCAAGTTCAGCTGGCTGACAGTCACAAAAACAAAGTAAGGTCTGGTTGCTAAACGCTCTTCCTTCATCGGTTTGTGCAGCTGGGAGCCGTCTGAGGGGAAGGAGGGGAAAGCGTGAGCGTCTGGCTGTGAGGTGGAAACCAGGGAGATTATGAAAGCCGTGCCGGGAGAGAGTCCTTGAGGCCATGTTTATGAAAGTGGGAGAACTACATCCACAGAGGCTGTGTGGGGACGGGTCATTTCCTGCACTGGAGTGATGCCCTCAGTCAGCAATGAGCCATGGATATGATAAGCCCTATACAATCCCCAGATCCCTGGGGTCCCATCTACTGTGCACTCTGTAAACTTTTGTAAACTCAGTTTTTATCAAGTGTAAGATCTTGCTCAGCATGGTTTTATTTTATCCTACACTGCCTGGATTTGAGTTCACACAACTGCTCTGACACACCTGTTGCTATGGGGTACGAACTCACGGCTCTGGTTGTGTTTTTTTCCCCTTTTTTTATTCTTGTCATATAATCTGCAAACTAGACGTTATCCCATCATTTTGGGGGATTTTTTTTCAGCCATGCTTCCTTGTTCTGTTGTGTTGCAATCGTGACCACCATCAGAATCTGTAATGAACTTCCTCTTACAGCACTAGGGAAAAAACCTCCACTGTTCAAGAGCTTGAAGGTTTTGGAGCTATGATTGCTGCCAGGACCAAATTATCTAAAGGGCAATCGAATCAATCATGGTCATGGGAGTGGCCACTGAACTAATCATTTGCTCTGCACGGCTCCTTAAACTGGCACAACATGATAGAGGAGACCTCAGTGACCCTGGGAAACAGTTTAGCATATCGTTATATGCACACTGCTGGCTGAGGTCACTTGGCTTGTTTGCATCACGTCTCACACAGCACTTAAAGTCATGCTTTAGTATGCCTATTGACATTGACACAATTGTACATTCATCTTGACATGTCCATAAACAATGGACTTTTCATGGCCTTCCTGTTGTTTCCTGATAGCAAAGATGAAATCATAACATTCGGCCAGTGCAATGTATGTCCTTGACATCCGAGAAACAGTTCATACACCAATTTCTGCAGTGGTAGTACACTGTGGCACTGCATGTCAAAATAGTTTGAAAACAGTACAATAGTAAAAAGTAGCGAAAGTACAGTAGCATTAAGTGAGGCAGATATGACAAAAATGATCTGTGTCTTTGAGTTCACTGCTTTCTCACAAGATTTAATTTTGTCCCCCTCTACAACCTTATTAAAATTCCATCGGTTGTAATGTAGCACTTCAGGCACTAGCAAGTATTCAGTCTCCTTTGTGTTTTTGAACTTCAGTGTGGAAAAAGAACAACTGAACAAAATTTTGTTCTTCAGATTTAAGGCTATTGCATAAAATACAGAGGCTCAATAACTGAGTCCTGTACGCCACACTTGGACATTGTTATATTGAGAAACGGACACAGTTGCTTTTCTGTCTAACAACCAAGAGCAAGTCTAGAATAGCCCTTGAAATACCAAACTATAAAAACATGTCCACAATGCCACACTTAAGTAAAGAGGTACTTAAGAGCAGTGCTGTGCTAGGGGAAAAAAGGGTAAACATGTGTTTTTTATCTCGACACTACCCAGGGTTTTCCAAAAACTGAGTGCATGTTGAGGTGATAATGGCAATAAATGGCGTAATTATTGAGCATTGAGTAGTTGAGTATAAACAGTGTTATAAAAAGAGCTTTAGTGTGGAATACTTCTGTCAGGAGTTTATTTGCTGCATGAGAGTTCTGGGCAAAAGCAATAAAAGATCCTTTTGAAATGTGTTCTCCAAAATATACATCTATATAATTCAGGATAATTATTTCATTGTTGGAGAATAAGTTGCCTTTAAAGGCAACATCATCAATCCGTCAGGATACATTGATGACATTTCAGAAAGAAAAAAAAAACATGATCACAGATTGATTATGTTGAAAGTAGACCAGAAATAGCATAGAGCAAAACATCTCAGCTCATGAGGGATGTGTTATTTTTTCTCTCTTGACAGAAAATAAAAGTCAGTTTATGAAACCAAGAGAGGGTTCTGTTTATTTTTTCCAGAATGTGCTAAATGTTGTGTAAACTCAATAACATGCTTAAGGCCGTGGTAAACCGTGAGATATTGGCACTATTGTTAAGTGGCCATAGACAGTGGACTGAGGCCAAGTATTCCCTGTGGCGTTATTACTTTATTAAAACATTGTCATGACAGAGCTAAAAAGACATGCATTTTAGTAACACTCTCTGGGAGAGCTGAAACCTTCATGGCAAAAGATGTGATTTACTACTCGGCCCGATTCTCCCATGCGCGCGTGACAGGGAAAAGGCGCGCAGCTGTGTGCTTTTTGGCTGCCGGGATTCTGCCGGCATCACTCGATGACTCACTTGATTGGCATTTCTATGTATGTCTATTCAAATTATTTACACCAGTTAAGGACAGGACACAACAGAGCCGCAGTCCGCACCCTGAGTTGAGCACATGAGCCCCACCAGCTCGTTCAGTGCAGCATTGATGGATTGCGTCTCTCCATGTTGACAAGTTTTCC
>JBCAUF010000032.1:14025598-14051792 GCA_038406115.1 Haemulon aurolineatum
AGTTGAGCACATGAGCCCCACCAGCTCGTTCAGTGCAGCATTGATGGATTGCGTCTCTCCATGTTGACAAGTTTTCCCCCAAAGTCATCGAGAGTACTTACATTGGTATTCATTGCGGTGACGGTCGTACGAAGAGACTGCAGTTTATTCTAGTCTAAGTCACTCCGTGGGCTGGCTGCATCGTTAGCATCATCAGCTACTGCATTAGTTGTAGTTTTGGGCCTCTGAGAGCCACGGGATCTGGAACTGCTTTCACAGTCTTTACGCATCGTTTGTTTGGACATCTTGTAGAACCAGTTAGAAGTGTTAATAAGCTAGGACTTTTAGCGGAGTTGTGAGGAGCACTCTCTCTAAGCTGCCTTCTTGGTCCGGCAGCTCTAAAGCGCCCCCTCACAGTGTTCTGATTTAGTTATTTTATTGGATGTATTTCATACAGCATAAAACATGCTTCAAAGTGTGAGGCCTTTTCAAATTTAAAGTGTGGTTTATCCTTTTCACACATTTAAGTGACATTCACAAGTTTCAGGAAAACTCCCATGTTCCATGATTTCCAGGCAGGCAAAATGAATGAGAACAGGGCAAAGTCTACCTCCGTTTTCAATGAATCATGCCTCTTTGATAAGACCGTCCTGGTTCCCGACTTACGCACGGTGGGTGTGTCAGAAGTCTGGATGGGAGAAACCATATAATGAAGAGTCCAGCCGCGTAAAAAGGGCTTAACGTGCGAATATGAGAATCAGGATATATGAGAGAAAATCACCCAGGCACACAATTCATTATTCTAGGCAGCTTTTTAGTTATCATTGAAGCTAGCGTGGTTTACTGAATGAAATATGATAACTTAAGAAAATTATTATACCTAAAAAGAGGAGAAAAAATACCTTAACCTTGTTGAGAGCAGAGGACTTTCTGTGACAAACTGAACCCTTCATGTGACTTCGGAAAACAGTTCAGAAGCCATAAATCTCTTTAATAATGGTATTTAGAGGGCCAGAAACTAAGAAATAAATTCAGTGTAACACTATAGTGCAAGCATGGGGAACCAACCAACCAAGAGCTCACAGTTTGACCAATCAACTCTCTGAAGACTGATATCAGTTGATTAAATGAGTCAAATCTGGTGTGCTGCTGCTTGGTTGGAAAGAAAACTTGCAGCCACACCGGCCCTTTGTGGAACAGGTTCCCCATGCCTGCTATAGTGCATGGCCAGCATACTAAACACAATTGCCGGTGCATTTTTTTAATATGCAGAGAACTTCTCCTTTTAAAATTGAGCCACCACAAATGTTTTCTGGCTAGTTTTTTACTCCCTGCTGATGGGCCCACTTGACACATAAAGCTTGATTAAATTTCCTGAACAATAAACAAACAAACCATTAAATAACAGTTGGATACGTGTACTTTATTCATATCTCATATATGTTTCTTTACATTTATACAAAAATACAGAATACAGTAGAGTTTCCACCCAGAATACCAACCGGGCAATAATTACATTTGCTTTTTGGCACCCAGACTTATTTCCTGCCTAGAGCCATTTGATTCACCCACTGAAGTGGGATGGATTGGATCACTCGAGCCCGAAAGCACTGTTCAGCATGCAACTCTAATACTCTCAGACCACACAACAACCCACATAGGAACAGTATTCAAGTGCAGTCATTCTCACGACTCATGCATGAATCTGTGCGGTTTCTGGCTTCCATGCATCAGACATACAGACTGTTTGAGGCTCTCGGAAAGACAGGAAAATGGGAGACCATGTTATTCTTTTGTTTTTGTTCACAGCTTAGACCTGTTGCAGCTCATGATAGTCATTGATTATGTATAAAAAGCAACTTTTGACATAGTATACCTTGTTTGTTAGTTTGTTTGTGGCTAGACTAGCCTTTGTCTCTGTCAGAATACTGGGCACCGCATGTAATAGTCTTCATGTAGAGAAGCGAAATCTAAAGATGATCGAAGAGAAAGTCTTAGGTCTAAACTGCCATAGATAGTACGCTCCAATTTTATTCAAAAATGCATTTTTGGATAGAAATAATTGTCTAAAAGCTTTACAATACAGTTATTTACCACACCAGCAATTTCAGATATTCCTACTAAAAGCACTGTTGTTGTGGATTATATGAACACCAATGTGGTATACTCTTCCTAACACAGACTCAACTCTAAAATGCCATAGAGAATATGGCGCAGGTAATACGTTGCCATTGATAACAAAAATAATAGTGTTCCTCAAAAATGCATTTTTGAATGAAAAAGATTATCTCACAGTTCAACACAACAAACAATACTTGACCACACCAAAGAATTCCAGCTATTGATGCTGAAAGGTACTGTTGCTCTGAGCTATATGAACACCAATGTGGTATACTTTTTTTTTTCAAACACAGATTCAGTTTTGCACAATATACTCTCGTCTCCTATAAGAAAGATTCCCAACACATAGTCCCAAATACACATGAAACAAGCAGAGTTACCAGTTGAAGTGTTTCCTAAAGGCTAAAATGTAATGTGTGGACAGAAATGTCACAACCACTGCAGTATATTCTGCAGATGGAGTTCTCTTTTACTGAACCACTCCTTTTCCAGAAGACTCTCCAAATCAGAACTAGGCACGGGTCAAACCAACTAAACTGTCATGGTTCTGAGTTCACTTTAAGAGATAGAGACAGAGAGAGAGAAAAAGAAAGAGAGAGAGATATATTGAGATATTGAGGATGATATCCATCGGGTTATTGTGGTGAGATTATTCTAATCTGTCCTGTAATGATCTCTCCACTGTCTGCTACCACACAGAAGTATAGACAGGCTTTTGACATTTACACACAGAGTCAATCACACTAATCGAACAAGGCACATAACCAACAATGGACATGGTACAATGTAAGACCACAGACATGATAGAAATACTCACACTAGATACAGAAACAGATGTTTGTGTCCTGCCACTTTGTCATTGTCATTCGCAGCAGGGCAGCCTGATGGGAAAGGTCACAGCCAGCGTGCCCTGTTCACACTCCTACCTCTTTACTGATTGTCATTAATACTCTTGATAATGATCTTAATACCTATAATCCATAATTTATCTACTTTACTTTGCGTTTGGGGCAAGGCTTTGTGGGAGTCAACCCCTGCTTCGGTCTTTTGAAACCACTTTCGCCTCACAGCTCTGATAAGATCTGTTATCACTGAGACAGGGAGCACCTCCGACTCCTGATTTATGAGATCTGAGAGTGCTTAGCGGAAAGAAGGGGCACATTTGATTCACATCGGAATGAGCCTGAGGACTTCTGCAGTTGTTTTAGCTAGATAACATGTTCATATTGGCTGTTTGGACTAGCAGTATATGATTTTCTGTCAGATGGATGTTTGTATAATGGAGAGAAACAAGTCTAAACTCACCATGCCTATTAAAATGAAACATAAAAAAAAAACTTTGAAAGTTACACCATCATGTGACAGTTCAGCATGTGAAGGAGATGACAATGCACTTCCTTTGACAGTGGCGCAACTTTAAGGCAAAATTGATATTTATGTTAGCATGGCATTCCCATGTGGCAAGCTTTGTGGATTGTGAAAAAAACCTAAGGTGCATGTCTGTGAATTTCATAAACAGTGGTATCATCCTTCAACATTTGAATCATGATGAACGCACTAACTAGCTTTGTCAGATTGCCTATAATGGGTTTTATTATGCAAGCACAACACTGATACTGGACAAAGGCAAAGTCAGTAAGAACAGATTACACCATGTGAGTAAACAATCTAAGCTGATGGGTTTGCGTTGTGAGTATATGTGGTCATTCAGTGAATGGTCACGATCCGACAGCTTTTCATCTGATAGATTTAGAATTTCTTATAACATAACATTTGTATATTCATTTTCGTTATTCCTGTGTATCTTCCTTTCAGAAATTGCAGCAATTTTATTTTCTCTTCCTTTCATAGAGGAATGGCCATCAAAAAGTCTCTCCTGTAACAGTATTTGCCTTGCAAGCATAAAGGTGAGATAAGTAAAAAATAAAGGCATTGTTGAGCTAACGTTTACTATGGGAGGCCCATCGCTGTCTTGAATGTGTCTGACACTTATGTCCACCTTTAAAAAAAAAAAAAAAATCCTGGATCCACAGAAGTCATCCCTGATTCTCGTTAGCAGAATGTCTTTGCAAAATTTCAATGGTCTAAATGTAAGTTAGTCAAAGCAGCATATTTTGTCTATATATGTTTTCTTTTCTCCATTTAATCCATTCACACACCTAAATCAACAACATCATATGAGGAAATGTAACTAGTTCAGGAATGTAGGTTTTTTTGGGGGGGCGTACGATGTGTTAGTATACAGATTGTTCTTTAAATGTGACCCATTAGTAGAGGTGCTCTTAAATGATTTCTCAAAACATTTCAGTTGTATAAACAGCAGCAGCCCAGTGCCGCCACCAATAAATAAATACATCATACACCCCCGTGGGTACATGTCTGAACCAGACAACGTGACTATACCTTGGAACTACAATGTTTAGCATTATATTCTTTGGGAAACCCCGCACTGAGTGGGAACTGCAGAGCTGTTGAGGATGTGCTTAACGTGAGGGTCACCGGAGGTAGTAATTCATGCCTCAGTTCAAACAGGAGATAACCAGTGTCAGTTGCTCTCTGATTGCTGTTTGAAGATGAACTGGCGGGCCCAAAAACACAGGCAGGCTGTAGCAACGTGCTGAGGGAAGAAGCAAAGTTCTCCCCAAGGAGTTCGTGATGCAGCAGGTTCTGGTGGACAATTCACAGGAGCCAAAGAATCCAGTGAGGGAGTGGTACGGGGGGAGGGGTGGGGGGTTCTCTGCTAAAATCTCAGTCTTTTTCAAAAGCTTGGGGTTAATGCAGTCTTACAAGAAAGGCAAGCTTATCCATCCGGTAGCAGGCATGGTTTAGCCAGAGAAATCGTGGCAACTGTGTCGCTGCCATTGGAAATCTGGAGCGCAGTCAAAAGCAGTCCTTTTACCTCTTGAGATCTCATTATGGAATTCAGCTTCATGTTCGCTTTTTTCATCACCAGCAGGAGAAAAGAGTACAGCCCTGGGAGAGAGAGAAACGTGTGGGGAGAGGTTTTAGTGCTGAGTGTCAATTCAGGGTTCAGACTGTATCAACAGTTTTTTGACTTGCTCATTCAACATGATGTGAAAAGTCTCACCAACAACGCTGAAGAACATAGACGGATAGAAGCGTTACACTGTTTCAATGACGTTCAACTTGTTTCTGGAATAGGACAAGAAGAAACATTTTAGACACCAAACCTCACTTCCTACACAGCTATCAGTGGCTGATGGGTCAGTAAGCTTGTCATCGAGGCGTAACCTCTCAGGGTCAGAAGCTGTCAAGAGCCAGCATTTCTACACATCACTGTTTGGTTTGCGGATTTTAGTAAAGTTAAAGATTGCTTGGCAAGGACAAAATGAATTAATAGCTCAGCTCTTTTCCAACAGTTAATGAGTTGAGATATTGAGAAGGCAACTGAAAAATACATTTTATAATCTATGCATACAGTATACTTTTTAATGTTCTAGGCCTGTTCTAGGCTTCTCCCACTGTCTGCAGCCACTTAGTGTGGACTAACTTTGCACAGACACTTGTGATCAGGCAGTGGATTACATGAAGGGGTAACAGTTTCCTACTGAAATGCGAAAGAGAAGAAAAAAAACCCAGCTCACTTTTCTGATATTTCAGCATCTAGTGGAGGTGCAGTCCCTTCTGTTCCTGTGAAGAGTCCTCCTTCTCCAGGATTCTGTTGAAGCATCTCCTCACTCCTTCGTGACCGGACCTGTTTAGGGGGCGCAAATCATTTAAAATGCCATGGTTTCTCAGTTCCAGCTGAAATCGCCACAACTTCGAACTACATAGTCTGCACAGCATCTGCAGAAAGCTGAAAGGCCCTTGCCCGCTGTCATAAATTACATAGAACAAAGCAGTATCTCCTGACAATAAAATAGGCTGTTAACAGACAGTCATATCTCTGGAGGGGCTCAGGAAATTATATAGTCTGGTGTCAGGGGTCAAAGGTCCACTCACCTTCCACACAAGCAGGAATACCAGGGCTAGGAGTGGAATGAACAGTAAGGAGAGAAGGCTTCGCTCCACCACCTCAGTAAGGGCAAATGGTTCAGAAGCTGGAACAAAAAAGAAAAGAAGAAAGACAGTCAGTTTCTATTCTCCAACTCATTCTTGGCAACAAATCATGATTCAAGAAGCTTTATATTTCTTACGTAAACACTATTATTGTGTACATTTGTATATGAGGTGTACCTACCATACGAAAAGTTCAAATAAATTTAATTCTCTGTTTAAACCCCATGACTAAGTCACTCAGTCACTTAAAAACAGAAAATGTAGCCCCTTTTTGTGGGACAGACGAGATAAAACATGTGACACAAAACTTGATATGGTATACCCCACAGAAAACCATTAATCAAGTAACTACTCCCTTGGGGCTGGGATGCTCGAGAATGTGGCAAAAATATTGTAGCCGGCAAAAGCTGCCACTCTGACACACCAGCCGGACTGGTTTAACAACCCAATCACAGACCTGACACTAGTTTTCTCACAAATACGGAGAATTGCAAACTCACGTGGTTTGCAGCCTGTTGTACACTCTGGGACTTTACTACTGGATGTGGGATCTGGGGGGAAAAAATAGAAAAAAAAAGAAAAGATGAGTCGTTGAATTTGTGGATATGAAAGAAGATGGCAAAAAAAAAGATGAAAAAAGGGGAAAAAGGGTGGAGTGTTAGTGCCGTGTGATGAAAACATTTCATTGTCAGGTGCTAAAAAATCAACTCAACGCTGCCTTTTTTACCCCCTCCCCCCCACACACACATAAAAGATCTGATCCGACCACTCAAGCAAAGAAAAGCCAAGCGCTTGGGAAGATTGGAAGATTGCTCTGTAATCAACACGTATACAATCAGGTTTCGGCCCTTTTCTTCCTTTTCACATGCGCTACCTAGGGACATCTTCCCTCAGTCCTGTGACTCAGCCATGTCTCAATGGGCTGTCTAAGCACTGAGATCGTTTTGAGTTTTTATCTTACAAAGTTCTTGTGAAGAAATAATGGTTCCTGGATTAAAAGCTTCTCGAAACGGCCACAAGAGATCTGTCCTAAATAGAGCCTCTTCACAATGGTCCAAAGAGGGTGGCAGGGCTTTTTACAAGCACAGGTGAGCTTGTGACTGGAATGTTGCTGGTTTGAATCTCTAGTCCGGCTCAGAAAATACAACCCCACTGCAAAAAAGCATGCTTTTAATGTGTCAAACTGAAACTCACTGACTCGCGGACATTATCACCAAACCCATTATTGATTAAGTGTAATTCAAGTTGCTTTCCTGACATCTCTATTATTGTCAAATTGTTACTGTATTTTGTTTGCCAGATAAAATGGAGGTGTTGAGTCTTGACCCAATGGCACATGAAGAGAACTTAAGTGTTCAAGACTATGAAATTCAAACAGTCTTAAAAACTTCAGCTTTGTCCAGACAAAGCTGATTGATCATTTGTCAGTCTTTATTGTAGTATCCTTTGGCCTAAATCATCACACGCCAGATGGGATGAATCTGAGTGTTCATTGTGTACGTTTTGTTGTGGGGATTTTACAAATGCACCATGTGTCAATGCGTGACCACATTGGCATCAAGGAAGTGCACATCAGGTATGTCAGGGAAGATTTATGTCATATGCCCCTCCCTCAATGAAAACAAACTCCTACCTAGTTTACAGCTCATATCAAATATACATATACTGCAGGACCAAACTTTTATGAAATTGGACAACTTCATAAAAGCAATTTGCAGAGTAAAGCCTGCCAAACATAGCAAGAAACATAACAAGAAAATTGAGGCAGCGGAAATAATTGGCAGTTGATTCTGAAAGAAGCCATGGACTCAATTCCCCTTTTTACCTGAAGTTTAGGGAAGCAGCCTGACATGCAGCTAAATTATTTTCAACATCAGTTTAAAAATTAAAATAAAGTCAAAAATTAGTGGAAAATGGCATCTCAATTCTTATACCCCAAGGTGGCAAATTGCTTACTTCTTCTAACCAAGGGTACAATATCCAGAGATGCTCAGAACAACAAAAACAAAAAACAAGCTTGCTGTCAATACGTATGTTTTTGTTTTATTTTTGCATCCAGTAGCCAAATATAAGAAAGAGATGACAGTGTCTTGTGCGATGAAAATGATCAGCAAAAATCACTAATTACATCCCCAGATTAAAAAACTCACTGTAGTTCATTGATGATCACCTTACGCCTCAGTGTATGTATTTGGCTCGGTCATGTACAGTCAATTAAGGGCTACTGACATGAAAACTTGCCAACATACACACTAGCACAATAAGCAGGCCACATGTTCTGTAAATAGCACACAATGAAAAATGTACCTGTTAAATCTTCTGGTGTTACTGTTGGTGGTGTGGTGGGACAAGGAGGAGGATCACAGTCGTTTGAATCTTCTTTATCCTGTGCAGCTATGAGGAAGTCTTTGACAAAGTCAAAGTATCGCGCTGTTTGCCACCTCTCTTTCCTGTAGTGGCACTCAAAGTCATACATGATCTGCTCCTGCAAAGACCAAAGAAATTTGTGTTTGTCTTCAAGCAGCTCATATCAAGGGTGAAAGGTTTAACTTGCATTTAAATCTGAAGTAAAGGTTTGGATACTATTACTGTTTTTTTGTCATTCTATGTAATCTAATCTAGTTTATGAATTAGTGAGTAGTAAGTTGAGCATGCTGGTCAATAACCTGAGATCTAAAAGCTCTCCCACTGCCTTAAAGGGCCACAATTTATGGATTTCAGCTTTAAATATTCTAATTCAAGGCTGCATAACAGCAGTGGACATACTTATAAAGGCATGTTCATTATGACAGCTGAATTATTACCCCAACACAGATGACTATTGTCCATCTCATATTGGACACATTCAATAGGTTTATGGTACAACAACCATAATGTACCTACCACAGCCTGCAAGTTGATCCGTAGTTCTTGGAGCATTTGGATGAATATGCTAATATCTTTTCTGTTGGATGAAATGTTTCCAAACTTATGTGCTAAATCTTGTAAGCTCTCCTCCAAGTAGAAGATATTTAATGTTACCCAACACATCCCACCCTAGAAGAAAAAGAACAGACACATACAGTGAGCAATGACAAACATTGTATGATAATCAAGTATATAGTGTTCCATTGACATTTAGTAACATTTCAACAAAAGAGCTTTCAAAGTCTAATAATCCTTGCTGTCAGATGTTACTCTCACCGTTAATACTGCACTTGGCAAACAACACAATAGTCATACTGTACAATAGGCAAAAGGTCAGCCAAGTCTGGCATGAAGGTGTAGCTGAGGAAACAGTAACGGCAAGTCAATGGGTTTCTTCCTGTTGCAAGTATGACTGTGTACACATGTAAAGTATGTGTGAGTAATGACCAATGGTAAGGAGATCCGCTCATTTGAGGTAAAAATCAAAAGGATGGAAGTGCAAATATGCAAAATGTCCACACAAATATGGCCAAAAGATTTTGAGAAATGCTGGTCATAAGCCAACAAAAGGAGAGACAATAGGCTTTATTATTCCCCATGATTCACTATGGGTGGATACCATGGCATCTTACCTCTTCTTTTGGAACGTAATGTACAGGAATTCTGTAATCTTTCGGAATATTTTGTCTCTGTAGAAAGAAAGAAAGACAAAGCATTACATTGCAGATAAATTCTTACAATATACCAATACGTACATAAACTTGAATTTGAAATTTGTAAAACAGCAAGCACACAATGACCTAATCCAAAGTTTGCGACCCATTTTTTATGTGTATATGTTTAGATGTTCAGTAGTGGTAGCTGTGATGATGACCTGATGTGATGGAGTGATGGGTTTGGGTTGGGGTCACTTTTTCTTTTGAGAAAATTATTCTGTTGTATTTTCTTGCCTTTACGTTTATACTGTGCAATTCCATTGAATTGAAATAAATTAATAATAACAGTTTCACACAAAGAAGGCACATACAGTGGTTCCATGTTTTGCTATGATACTATAACTAAACTGGGGTTTAGCCTAAAACCTCTGAATCAAAGTGAAATTGAAGTACTGGCCTTACCAAAATCGAGAGTCTAGAGATGTCATCTGTCACTGGGTTGACGTCAAATTTACTTGAATGTACCCCAAGCGTGATGAACAGCAGTAAATGGAAACAAATCCGTATCCAAATCTGCAAGTCAAGAGAAGCAAACACAAAACGTTCCAACATTTAGTCACATCTTCCACACATGATAAATAATAACAAAAACAACATGAAATTGGAATTTTTCAACCTATAGATAACAATGAATTCACTGTAACCAGCACACACACACACACACACACACACACACACAATAATGTACTTTATCACAGAAAGAACATATAATATCATGTTTGAAAATGCAGGACAAACATAACCTGGGCCTGTCCAAAGAGGCTTTCAAATCTGTGCAAAAGTCTGATAGCATGAGAAACACACACACAATCCTTTGTCGCTCAAACCAAATTGAACAATTTATTGATTAGTGGGATTCTTCTAGGCTAGAGGCAACTGAATACTGTATGTGGGTCTTTAAATAATGTTGTTCTAGCTTGAACTGCACCCATGCCACAGGAAATGCGACTGATCCAGTATAGAAATGTTAGACCCCTGTAATGCTGAGAACAAGCAATGGGAATGCCCCAGTTCAGCCTTTTTCACAGCAGACATTCTGACTTGCCATAGCAGAGAAAAGCACAGCGTTGCTATTATCACAATAGCTTCATTCAGTGCCCCAGTAAGTGATGCCAGTGAGACAATGAGTCAGCATGCACAATACTGGGTTCCCCGAAACTGAAGCATCTAAATGGCCATCATTTTATTATTTACACCTACACCTCATACTATGACATGTCAAAATGTCCTCTGTGTAAAGGGCCTAAAAACCTGGGTGCTAACTGCTTTTCGGGATCTTGCATCTGTTGGGCTTGGTGCAAATTTTTGTTTGATCCTTTGGAGAATATCATTTCTAGCCTTATTCAAAACTGACTGATTATTTTGTGCTCTAAGTTTGTTTGGGGAAAGTCGTCAATGGTCCTTTTCCGGCCAGTTCTAACACTTGAAGACCGCTAAGAGAATGAAGGATGGAGAAAATGAGCCAGACAATGAATAACAATGCAAACCAAATGCTCAAGTAAAAGTCAAGTAAAGTGAGCTCTGCTGCCACAGTTCTCATTCACCCCAAGCCCTCGCTGCACATCACCCCCACCCTCATTCACCGTCACTGGCTCCCTATCAAATCCCTTATCCTCCTCACCTACAAGTCCATCGTTGCCTGCCCTCCCTCCCTTGTACCTATCAGACCTTCTCCACCTCTCCACTCTACATCAGCCTGCAGTCTTTTGAGGACAGAGTTCTCAGTGTGGCAACCCCTACCCTGTTGAACCTCTTTCCCAGTAAAGATCCACAACGCTGCATCTATGGACACTTAAAAAAAAAAATGCCTGAAAACCTACTTGTTCACCAACGACTATGATCTTGGTTAATTCTGTTCCCCCAGGCAAATATTGCTTTCACTCTCTTTTCATGTGTATTTGTTTTGTCTGTCCTTATATGTGTCAAGTGTCCTTTGGTCCCATGAAAGACACAACAAGAATGCAAGGCAATATAATTGATCATGCCGTAGAGGGTTAAGTGCTCACTTGATGACAGAAGCTGCCACCAGTGAACCGTCTTCAGGTGCTGTCATGCAGCTGGCTCTCAGCCATCTTTGCTGTGAGGAATATTGACTTCGTATAAAAGTAAGGTTGTTGTGACACGACGGTGACATCAAATCAAATCTGTCATCAGCTGCATTTACATGTGTAGAAGTGAAGTTGAGATGCAACCATCTCTGACAGTTGGATACCATTTCAAAAACAGGCAATGCCATCAGAGTCAGTAGCCTGAGTCTGTCAACAGCAGTGATCAGTGACAGAATATGAAGCACCTTCAGATTGCCTTTAGGGAATGAGGAAGTACCTGGTGTTTAATATAGCTCTTTCCCATGGTTGTAGGCCTATGATTTGTGTCTTCTTTTAGGTATTTTACTGCTGAATGGAGCTGCATTAGCTCACTGTACGTTAACAATTGCCTTTCATTTGGTTGACCATATTATGCAATGCACCCACAATTCTCCTCTTAATAGAGATTAGGGCCAGTCGGAGCCCAACCCAAAACAAAACAGAAACCTTGAAAGTGAACCTCTTCTTTGGTGAATGAAGTGAGTGTTTCACAAACGGGGCTCAGTGAGAGGGATAAAAAGATCATAGTGAGCTGAACCATGTCTAATCTTCAACCAGTACAACAGGATTTTGTTCTAGTTTATTTAAGGGAGGGCTTGATGACCTACGCTCACTTTTTTTTGCAGCAACATGCTGTTTCTCATTCACAGTTGCACATATTCATACTTTTAGCTGTCTACGTGCTCCCTGCCAGTTTGGCGAGTTAGATCTGTCATTTTCAAATCTTCAAGGCAGGGTCCGCCACCCACGCTCCTCCTGTTACAATATATATTTGTCAAACAGAGCCACAACAGGAAGAGAGTGGAACAATGATCCATCAACAGCAGGAAACGCCAAAGGAAAAGCACCATGTACAGGGCAGATGGGATGTAATTCAATTCTGCTTAGCTTCTAGTGCTCACCAAAACTAATCGTCTTTAGATGGCAGACAGAGGCGATAAGCAAGCAGTGTTTTAGGAGAGATTAGCACAAGACAAATGCGTACACAATTGTGTAATTCATCAGTTATGCCTCAAGCTCTGCATGTCATGAGCCACATTTGTACAGGATAACAGCAGTGAATGAAATCAGAGACGCCCCTACAGTAGATAAGGTCGGGGATTTTCAAGTAGCCATGTCACAAGTTCTTCAGCAAAGCAAAACTTGACGTTTGCCCCCAGATACTTTAAAAAAATCTTTACAGATTCTACTACATCCTTTATTTTTAAAGATTCAAAGGAATTGATGCACATATACAAATATCAAAACATTAAACCAACAAAACATTAACAATATGATCTTGGTCTTCTTCTTCTTAGTGACAAACAATCTCAGGTGACACCCCAATTCACTGAAGTTATTACTACAGTATATTACCTTTACCTCAAATGTTTAGTGGTGTTCCAAACCTGAACTGGCTCAATGAGAAACAAGTGTGCAGGCCTGTTTTGTTGAGTGTGACAAAAACAGACTAGCTGACTGCCCTGCCACTGTTTCAGCAGCTAAATGAATGTAAAGCTTGCTACAGATGCACATATTCAATTGTGCGATTTCTCCATGTGATCTGACACAGACTCTTAGAGAGAACGTCTTTCACTGTATCTGATTTCAGTGAATGGGAACTTCACTCAAAGCTTACATTGACGCAACCCTGTTTCGCCACCGCAAAGTTTGTTTGAGGGATGAGTCAGTAGGCAGTGGCATCCATGTCAAGCAAAAATCAGACAGCAAATTAACTGACATCTTTCTTAGTTAGAGCAGACAATCAGACAGACCCCTGACATGCCATTTAAACCAAACTAGAGGTGTCACTCAGAAAGCCTGCCACTCTTAAACTAGATACACTTGCAAAACTGCATGCAAACATTAACCGAAAGTCAAGTCTAGTAACTACAGTATGCATTGGGTGCACAGAATAAAGTCATAAAGCTGTCAAATTCTCTGAACACATCTGCACCCCTCATGGTAAAAGCAGAGCATCTGTGACTGGCTGCAGTTTCCATTCCTTGGCATTTGCTGTTCTTTTTCTTGTAAAACTTATGGTGATCCCGGTGGCTTTTTTTTGTGAGAGCAAATAAGGGCAAGTAAACACAGCAGGCTGTGATGTGTGAGCGATGACAGCGATATCAGCAGCCGTTCCCCCGCGTCTTTATGAGACACATTCACAGCCCATTAAACTAGTTGGCTCAAGGCTGCTTATGCTAGGGGAGCCGCATTTGTTCTGACGGCAAGCCGGACGTTCAAATCTCACTGGGACTCTCAGAGCTGACAAGTTGTGAAGCGGCTTTCTGAAACACTTGAAGAGATTTTAATGAAACTATATGGGTAGATGGGCCTCAGGGGATGTAGCGACTGATTAGATTTTGATGGTCCAGATCTGACAATTACTTTCAAGTCTTGACTTGTGTCGCGTTGGCATAGGTTTGCACTCTCCCAGGGTCTTCTAATTTTCAATCATGTGAAACTATGAAAAGAAATTCTATGAACAGTTCCTCTGTGGGTGTCCAAAAAGTGCATAATTTAATATTATTCTACATTGTTATAGCTGACCATTAAAACATGACATGATGCAAAAATGTCTTGTATTGACTAAGTCAATAAATTTGATTATGTAATTGACTATGATTAAAGTTGATAGCCAATTACTGTCTAATGTCTATAACCAAAGTTTAATTCATTGCTTGTTTGCGCCAATGTTGATCCTCCCCCTGGTTTCATGGAAATCCATTCATGAGATGTTACCGGATAAACTACAGGCCAAAGCTATAAGCTCTTCAGTGGATTTAACAATTCACAATAACATTTATTATAGGACATCTCTAGGAATAGTTTGTCTATTTAATTGGCTTTCACTGACCGGAGGTTCAGAGCAGACCTACTAAGAAGGATTTTGCTCCAAAACTTCTGCTGTGTCAGCACCTCCTTGCAAACCTTTGGCTAACATAGTATGGATCTGTCTAGACTGCTCCTGTTGGACTTTGACAAACGTTCTTCTGCCATGTAAAACATCACATTCGCATGCTCGCATGCCACCATGCTGTCATCTGCAGCATTATTGATTGGTTCTGTAATGACGTTTGCTGCTATTAAGTCACTCTTGACGCTACTGCTGATTCTCAGTTCTAGAGGCAGTGTGACCTCCAAAGTCAATGGAAAGACACAGGTGACTGTGAAGTACACTAAGGGCAGCCAGGACTAAGGCAAAGCCATCACCGAAAGTGCAGAAAGTGTATCGTGCAGCCATGTGATTCCCCATCATGAACTTAAAGAGAAGGGAAAAATGAGAGAAGATGGAATGAAAAACTGACAAGATTGACCTTGCAGTTAAGTTTTGTTGCAAATAAAAAGGGATAGAGCACATCTTTACAACCAAACACTGGAAGCTTTTGCTGTCATACTTATTTGCAGCAAACACTAAACGTCATAGAAGTATGAGAAGAAATTATAGGAATACTACTGTCTAGGCTACACTGTGTCTCTATGATCTCCTTGTTCTTCTGTGACTACATGCTTCTTGTACTTTAAGCATGACATTGGTGACACTACTCTGCACAGTACATAGGAGACTAATGTAACACAGAATTGAGTATTTGCAGTTTATAGTTTAAAGAATATTATAGATCCAAGACAAAATTGACACAAGGGCAGGACTGAGAGAAAAATGCACAATTGCAAAGCTACGAATCTGCTACTTCAGCACCATAGACAGTGGCATGGATTAACTAATACACATTGCAGTTAAGGCTGATTTATACTCACCCACTTGACACTTTTGATGAGTGTCGCTCAACACCAACAAGAGAGCTGCTTTTGCCAAAAGGTTTCAATTGTCTCCATGGTAACCTGATGCATACCTGTCGTGTGACACTCATCAAAAGTGCCAAAGTATAAATCAGCCTTTAGGACGTTGATATGTCAGAGTCATGATTGGGCCTGTAGAGTCTACTGCAGTCAGATAAAGGATCAAGGAGTCCGGCCAACTCAATAAATATATTCAACTAAGCAACCTCTCTGGAGAAGGAAGGATGTCAACTTAACAAGGAGGGTGTTTTTTTGTTTTTTTGTTTGTTATTTTCCTAACAAGGGGAATGGTATCTCGCATACAGTTATGATGACGCACTCATTGCTATGCCATGGCTGGGGAAAAATAGAGGAAAGATTTTTAAAAATAGACCTAGATAGATAGACAGATAGACCCTTGACACACGAGAAAATGTTAACAATCATGACTATGGACAATTGCAAAACTGTATAGATAGATTAGGGGCTTGCACACTACTCTGCTTTACTAACTACACTCAGATGATTAGATTAGAGGTGCAGCCACTTCAGTTCGGTTTACAAAAATAAGTTACAGTTGCAGTGCTTCGAGAAGTCATATGAGTCCAAGTCTCCTACTCTTTTTTGTAACTAATGTATTTTGATTAATCTTATTCCAGATCTTGCAGGAAATGAAAGTGGTCACATGTCACCCATTCAAGGTGTAGCATAGAACTAAAAGACTGACATTATTGTAAGAAATGTACATTATTTATTGAGGTTAAATCAGCTTCACATGCTTACAACATTATTATATTTAACATAGTTTTAATTCATAATTCGTAATTCAACAGCATATTCAACAGAGTTTTATAAAACCAAGATTCACAGTTGAGCAACATTTCTTATCTTATCGAGAGCTGTTGTATTTCATTAAGGATGTAGATGGGAACACACCATGGTGAAATACTAGCTGTGTAAAAATAAACAGATCTTGTTTCTACAAGTTAAAAAAAAATGCGCATGGACTCCCAGCACACTGCCCTGGCCAAAAATATCAATAAACAAAAAGGCTCCAGTGAGACATGCTGGATGACTTCAACTCACTCATTTGAATGTTTCCCTGTAATTCTCTGAGTGACCTCATGAGACTGAAGCTAGAGCTGCACTGACAGGGAATGAAATTATTTCCCATGCTAAAAATGGTCTCCATTTATATCTGGAACACTGGAAGCAATGCTGTCGCTGTGTCCTTTAAAAAGCAAATGAACCACTCCTTACTCTTAAAACAGCAGATATCAAACCAAAAGAGTTGAAGGGTCAGGTGCAGCCCTCCAAACTGAAGCCCTCTTGTCTGTCATTGTCAGGTGCATTACGGCTCTGGAGGCCTGCAAGCCTGCTCTCCCTCATCGTGTTGATGCTGAGGATGATTACCCCTGCCTCGTTTTCCACGACCACTTTGAACCTGAGGCATCATTAGCTGAACAGGCTCTCCAGACGGCCGGCCTCGTGGCCCTCTTAACCAAATAATCTCATAAAAGCGGAACACAGGACCTTGCACAACATTAGTCCACCATGGCAACATGCAGCCTGTTTTGTCCGAGAGATGGATATTTTATCCTAATCTTTTGCCAAGATCATTGTTTTGAATTTTGTCATGTGACACGAGTTCTCATGTTTCATTATGAGGATTAAAACGGGGCAGATGATTAAGGCTATGCAAAGAAAATACCAGGCTGCTGTTGCTGTCCAGATGTTCTAGAGCTGATCCAGGCTAAGGTTAACTGAGGCTCTCAAATGAAAGCGGCATTCATTGGGTTGTTTTTGGCCCTTTGATCAGAATTTTGGTGGCACTTTTCAAAAACAAAATAATTCTATAATAATATCAAATGATTACTGGAAGACAAGCCTGCACTGTTTAGAATTCCCACTCGGTTCACAGCCATAATCTATTCCCTATGATTACTGAAATGTTTACAATATTTGTTATTTACGACATTGTTTCTGTCAGTCAGTACTTTGTACACAGTGCCAACATTTTCTGTCACTTCATGCTGTTTATTGACTGAAAAAGAACCCTGACCTTAATCACATTCACATGTCATTATTTAATATCTCTGAATAAACTGTGCAGAAAGAAAAGCCTCAATATTCAAGAAACTAAAACCAGAATCACAAAGATGAGACTACACACGCAGCTGCTCATGGTGTTTCTCATCCAAATGTCTTTTTAGACTTCTGTGTTGAGCTTGCAGTGACTCAGACATTACCAGGAGCAAGCCTGCAGTTATTCTCAAATGCATTACTTCGATTACATGTGAAAATATGACCTGTTGTAATGTATAAATGTATTTTCAGACCATTAAACAGGCTAGGGCCTAAACTGACAAAGCCTCGACACAAAAATCTGGACTCGCGCTGGGTTTCAAAGCGACTACAGCTCACTTACTTCAAGTGTAAATCAAATTAGCGGCTAAAACCATTCAGTCTGCTGCGGCTGCTGTCTGCTGAGGCACTTACTGCTGGCACTAACAAAATACACTTCAAGGTAATAGAGAGGAGCCAGACACTCATCCTGAGTCCTGAAGAACCAAACCAGTTGTGTGCAAGCTTGAGAGACACTAACTGATGGTACTGACTGTTGTGCACTTGATAAACATGGTGAAAACAGTATAAAGGAGTTTTCAGAACCTCTAAATCTCTAGAATTTCAAATTGTCCAGTGAGTGCTTTAACATACAAAAAAAGTGCCTGTCAACATTATCAACAAGACATGGCTCAAAACAAGTCAAGTCAACAAATCAGCTGTGGGTTCTGAGATTTGGGGGGAATATTTCAGAATTGGCAACTAGCAAATAAAGATGCACTAAAAGGTTTGTTTTGGTTTTCTTTCACTCCCAATATCCAACCCTAGCCCAGTACCAACACCTAAACTCAGGGTACCATTGGTCTTGATTTCCCATATTTATAACCATGAATAACAGCTACCTCCCTGCATGGAATAAATTAGAGACTTTAATGCACCAGGGTCATCTACAGTGTTACAAATTGAGTCGACAGCCAGATGTGAATGCATGACCGTGTCTAATGGCAAAAATATCGAACATCAGTGAAGACACTGGATTTCAAATGGACCTGGCCAATGCCTGGTCCACTTAGTATAATAAATAGAGCTACCTTGTGGGATTAATCAGGATAAATCTGCATAATAAGATATTTAGCCGAACCTGATCCAGCAGATTCGATGAATGCATTCCGACTGGCGAAGCGCTAAATGTTGGAGGGCCAGGTGATCAAAAAGTGAACACAAAATAATGGCCGTGGGATAAACAGGGTGTAAGATGTGGGTCAATGGCTTACTGATTGACAAATGCCAAATAGTATAATTACAATTCCAGAAGCGACGTGACAAGAATGTTGGATGGGCAGCTTTTGAAAAACATAATGATGTCAAACAGAAAGATGGTCTCCACTGGTGTCTCTACCCTCTGATTACAGCCGCTCGTGCAGAGAGATGTATTACCAACAGCTGGACAGACAGAGGCAGAACCCCCGCGGGCTGAGATCAATTAAACCAACTAATGGCATTCACAATAATGGGCAAGCTGCTACACATAGCTGTTCATGACACATTTTGTGGTGAGGTTCTCTGAGTAAGAGAGAAATTGCCTATTTAATACAACGTAAAAACAATTTGTTTGTTGTGTGTGCAAGCATATATTGTCATGAAAAACAGAAAGAAACAAACCAACCTTTTCAAACGTCTAATGAGGGCAGACCTCACCATGGCTTTTGTTGAAATTAAGAGAGAACACCCATTGTGAGAAACAATAGGCTTCAGGAGATTAGCGTAAAACAAATGTTGTGGTCTTTTAACCAAATATTAGTGCGTGTGATCTGGTGGAGATTAGAGGTTTTAATGGTAAAAACACTAACAAAAATGTAGCTAATATAACAATAGAAACTGAGCAATCCAGAGGTGCTATTTTCAGGAACACACGAGATTCCTATTTCAGACTTGGAGCCAGGTTGAGCGTCCTTTGGCTCGGTGAGATGTTGTTATCCCACGATGCCCTGAGATGAATTTCTCCTGACACTTGTTGTTTTGAGATGGCCGGCTTAATCTGTTTACTGTCGCAGAGACTTGTCCTGAGACTCCTAACGTGTGATGGAAAAATTAAGGCTCTTGTTATGTCACTTCCCTTGTTGGACAATTGCATTTTCTCAGTGTGAAATTTGCTGTCTTTCCTTTGCATGACACCCGGGTGAGAACCCAGCAGTAAATTGCCCCAAATAAATTGCTGTCTCCTTAGACGGCGTGTTTACTTGAACTGCTGATGATCTGATTGCGATCAAGTCGTCCCATCGGTGTCCTGCGGGAAATCCGATCTCGCTACTGAGAGTGAATCTGAAAGAGGGAGGATGAAGATAAAATGCATTTGATGGCTGTTGTTTTTCTTGGAAAGGAAAAGCGCTATTTAATGTTCCCCTTACAATCTCTTTACATAGCCACATAACTTACTGTGTCAACAAATAACTGCGAGGACGGGTCTGGTTAATATGCACTAACTGCAGGAGGGGAATTTGGCCTGGAAATCAAGAAAGTTGAGTTTGGCAACTCTGCCTTTTATCAGATTCCCTAATGGACATCCTGCCAAGTTTATACCTTAACAAGTTTTCACCCATAGCCAAACTAAATTGCAAAAATGAACAATGGAAAAACAACCTTTGATCTTGTGATTCACTCCCAGACGTGTACGTATGGTCGCCGCACTGACATTAACCAGCTCATTGTGATCAAGTTATTCAAATCCATTTAATCTATTAGGCTATGTCCGCTCTGATCACACAAGGCGTAAACAATGGTGCTGCCGATTAGCAACATGTGCTTTTGGTTTTGGTGAAATGCATGCAACCATAAATCAGATGGGGTTAAAGGAAGATGTGAAAGAACGTGCCGCCCGCTTAAAAAAAACCCAACAACTTTCTAAACGTCTTATCCTTTGGACTAGGACTCAGTTCAAGGCTACCTTTTCATTCCTGTTGTAAATCTTGAAATTTGGCTGGGTAGTATTAAACTTCAACACCTTTTTTGTACAGACAAAACAGTGTCCATATCAAGGTACAGTGTAGAATTCTTCCAAGTACGTCTGCTTGTTCTTTGCTGAAATGTAAGAGCTTTGGCTTCTTTTGTTTTTTTTTAACAAAAATACTTAAATGCTTAAATAATACTTAAAATAAGCATCAAGGTTAAATTAAAGAAAATAATAAAGCAAAAAAAAAGGATATAACCTGTCAAATTCCTGTCAAGACCAGTCATGCTACAATGACAGAAACTAGATTGAGTAGGCCTTAAAACCACAGTTTCAGTTGACTGCACAACATGTCATGCTTAACGACATACTGCAAAACCTAGAGACATACCTATAATGCGTATAATGTGTTTTGTGCAGCAGGGATGACTCACTCATTCACACACTTTCTAACCTCTGTATCAATTATGTTTCCTGGCCTCTCATCGTAGTTCGAGGAAACAACAGATCATGCGGAAGCTGCAATTTCTAAGTACTGCAGGCACATGCACCATTTGGAATGAGGACACGCCATGAGACAACGCAAGCCCATCTAAATGCCCTCCAGCAGCAACTGTTCTGAATCAGAGGTACATGCGGATAACTCATTGCTTAAGATAACTTTGCGCTTGTAAAAATATCTAGCGGGCCTGCATGTGTAAGAGACCTCAGGTCTCTGTTAATTATTTGAGTTTCAGGCAACAATCCAATTACATAGACCAGAGGCATTCAGAAGAGTCTTAATGCAGAAAATGTGCCTTTGCTTATTCTGTGACAGCAGGCTGCTGGAACTAAATCAAGTGTAAATACCCCTTTTACACAGCAGACAAAAAAACACATTAACACTCCTGCTTCAGTAAATACATAAAGCCTCGGGGGTGGGGCATTCAATTCAGATTTGTCAGATTTTCACATCATATGCAGATGTTAGAATCTACTGGAGCCTTGCACAACCAAATGACTCACAGTAGGAGAGGTTAAATTCCTACCCCATCAGTATTTCTGGTAACTTTCAACAGAGGTATCGCTTGAAATGTTTGCACGCCAGGCCTTTGTGTCTTTTGGCCAAAGTAGAAACTATGCAATGCAGCTTTTCATGTTCTGTTTCGTGCCACATGAGAAGTCCGCGATGGACAATATTTAAACGAACCCTAAATGCACCTGCTCAAGTGACTGCCAGGTCTCTGTCATTAGTGGCTGCAGTGTATGTGTGAGTCAGTCAAATCCTCTTTTATGAGATGAAGCTCTTGCTATTCATTTACAGAGTGAAAATACAAAAAAAATAAGAGAAAAAAAACAAGTGCAATAAATTCATGTTTTTTTTTTTTCAAGTATCTGCTGTCCTTCGAAAGTCGAAAGTCCTTCGAAACAGCTGTGGTGAACACAGAGAGGAATCAACTCAGAATGACAGGGAGACTGTGTCTGACCATTATTTTTTTTTATGAGGGGTTGATTAATGGTTTAGTCTACAACACTGTGGAAAATGCCCAAAAACCCAATGATGTTTCATTTACAGTGACATAAAAAAAAAAAGGAGAAAACCGGAAAAAATGACATTTGAGAAGCTGGACCCAGCAAATTAATGTTTCTTTTCTTTTTATTTTTCCTCATAAAACTGATGCTTTTAAATCAGTGTTATAACAACAAAACACCCCAAAAATCTGGGCACTGAAATCTCTCCCTTGTTCAGTATTTACTGCGTACAGCAACAGACCGTTTAAAGTGGACACTTGAGATTTAAGACCCTCACGAATCGTGCAAGGCCACAAGTAGAACATAAATCCTACTCTTAAATTCAGTGTCAGAAATCATCTAATCATTAGTGGCAATACAGCGTGATTTGATGTGGTCTTGTGAGCTCAGAGGAAATGAGAATCTGTCGTGCAAGCTAATAATTGCCTCTGACAAACATGTCGCTGTAATTCAAACCATGTACTGCATCAATGTGACAGTGATTTCTGCCGCGAATGTTTGCATGACACCTAATCACGGAGGTGAGCTTAAACCTAGGTCCAATAAGTCTTTGAACAAATCCACCTGGCCAATTTAAGCACGCACATCCGATCGAAAAAGGCCTGCAGGAGTTCCCTGCCGACAGAACTCAGCATGCAGCATATGATGGTCCCTGAGATCCATCAATATTGTTATTGAGTCCTTTAAGTCCCTTGAGTGTGTTTTCAGCCTCCCGGCAGGCTTCATGAGTGAAGTCTGACAGGGCTCACTCGCGCAAAGACAAACACTCATGTGACCTCGTCTGTCACATTTCCAACATTGACTTCTCAGTGGGCTTATTTTTCAAACTGTGCATAAATCAGCAGCGGCTTTCGAGGCAGCGGTGGTGCATATTGACATCTGTCTGCCAAAAGACACGCTTCCTTTAAAGGCAGGGTTAAGGTTTTGTACTGGGCCTTTCTCT
This sequence comes from Haemulon aurolineatum, assembly GCA_038406115.1. Classification (NCBI taxonomy): domain Eukaryota; kingdom Metazoa; phylum Chordata; class Actinopteri; order Lutjaniformes; family Haemulidae; genus Haemulon; species Haemulon aurolineatum. The sequence goes on from JBCAUF010000032.1 coordinate 14,048,654, forward strand.
GGATCTGGGACAGCACACTGAATGTCATTGTTGTTGCAGAAATAAGACATCAAATACGCAGACACGAGGCATGGGCTCTGTGACAGAAGGAAATCCTGTAACTCAAACTATGTTTACGGCTTTTATGGATTCTGCGTGCTTCACAGTTCTGAAAATAAAAATGTGTTTGACGACTGCACACAACGTATATAAATAAAAGACAAGTTTGGCAGACTGTGTATGACTTGCTGAAATTTTAAAAATCAAATTCATCTTTAATATAGTTCTAAAAAACAATGTCGCATCACCGGAGAGCACTTACTGAACCACACCGTCACCATGTGACCTCCCTGATGAATGGTCTGTCTTTATTATCAAACTGAGGTCGGAAAATCATTTGGAAAAATGCATATTAGCAAGACAGATCCCGTGCAGCTGTGGCAGTTTTTTCAATAGCAGTATAAAAAACGTCTTTGTTTATCCCAGAGATTGAATTTCTCCCCTTTGGACCCGGATAAAGGAAATTGAGGCGAGAGTCCTGCAGCTGAAATCAAACATCAGCTCTGTGTGCAACGGACTCTCTAACTGGCCTTTCCGTCAACGGTGCTGAACGGTGCTGTCTAGACCGTCCGCAGTTTGCTATTCTCCCCTCTTCATCAGAACCCTGGAGTTTCTTGTTGCTCTTATCGATGAGAGTCCCTATTATTAGATGGATGGTAAGGCTTTCCAGGGTGCAAGAAAAAACGAACCACACACCCAAAACCAAACAAATTTGGTTTCACCAGACATGTGACGCCGGAGATCAATACGACTGAACTTCTTCCACCCCAGCACCACTGATGAGCTGGTTAATCCCTCCTGAAAACGAGCATTGCTCAGACTTGCGGGACTTTCACTGGAATGTCCCAGATTGTGAATGGTTATTTGCGTAGGAAGATGTGTAAAATGATGCCCCGAGACGCGCACTTGCTGTTTTCATGTTACGCGTCCAAAAAAAAAGTTGAAACAAAAGCAAAATCGAGGATGCGAAAATCCATTGCAACGGGGAATATCTGGAACATAATGGGCACATTAGAATTCAAGCAGTTAAGCCGCCAAGCAATTAACACGGCAGTGATGGATCTCACTCACCACAAAGTGAATAACTTGCAGAGGGGATAAGCAGCCAGGCATGAGCTGTGATTAAAACATAAGTCACGGGGTCTGCTTGATTTGCAGCACTGACAAACGCGCATTCATCACTGACGCGAGCTGCTGATAAATCAGTCGAAGGTGAGAGGAGGGACTTTTGCTGGCTCTGCCGCGGTGTCGTAAATCACCGGTGGGAGCTCGAATTCAAAGATGAGACAGAGATGACTGACGGCAGGAATGCAAAACAGTTGAAAACAATGGTTTAGTGTGGCTTTTGAACAAGAAGATCCACTACACGGGGAGGTAATTACTTGCACACCACACAGCATGGGTGCTCCAGCAGTCCTTTTGTTGTTCCCCCCCCTGCTGTTAACATGAGCTCATTAGTATGTTATTAAAAGAAATCATTAACCCGAGACTTCATTAGAAGATTTGAGTCTTTATCAGATGTGATTTTTAGAATGGAATAACCAATTTGTTCCGCTGTGATTACCGCCGAGTGCAATCCTGACACATCAACACTGTCCTCGCCGCGACGCCCACCTCGTGCATGCCTCCCGGGACATGTGACATAAATCTAACGAGGCAGAGCGGCCTGTCTCTCCTCCGCGCGCTTTGCCTTCTCTGCACCTTCCTGCATCTGTCAAAATTTGAACCAAACTCAAAGAAATATTTGTCGGACAGTCGATCAAACTAATGATCCGGTTCGCTCGGAGTGTGGTCGAGGGGGAGGGGCCCGGATCTCTGGTCTGGGACGCGGGCCCTCAGCAGGTCTGAGGCCGCCACAATAAAGCAGCGGCCAACTGAGCCAGCATTATGTGAGCAGTTGGCCTGGTGGATTTGTAGCATGTGTTAGAGCCTGTCTCCTCCTGCTGAACCGTGTGTGTGCATCTAAATCATCCAGGTTCTTAACTGCTGCACCTGGAAGGAAACGTGTATGGCCGGTCAACAAGCAGCAGACGGTACATCGTCACAGAGGTCAGCAGTAAATAAGGCAACATTGTTTGCATATCTGTGTCTCCGTTCGGGGAGGACAGAGAGGCGCCGCAGAAATGAGATTTCTCCCTAAACCTCCCACAGCCTGAAGACCTGGGCAGCTAGTCCCACCAACACTGTGCAGGCGTCGGCAAAATAGCGCTCTCTACTGGCGTTGCATGTCCTGATGGTCTGAAAGAGCTGCCCTCTCTCATGCTCACACCTTGTGTGCCACAGCTCAATGAAGAATGCTTCTCTTAGTTTTTAGATCCTGTAGTGAACAATCACCTTCATTAGAGTGGATCCAAGCCATTACATTCCTAGTAATTATTCCTACTACAAGCACCAAAGGTAGCACTGCCATTAGCTCACTGTAAACCCTATAGAAATATGGGAGGAAGGAGCACATCAGCGCATCCATGAGTGAGAAATTCTCTTTTCCCTTTTGCATTTTTGCGACAAATTCCAGCTAACTAGCGCAGGAACTGCCATAAATTCTCAACATATTTTGTATATGTGACAGTGACAGTGGAAAGCACCAGGGGGCAAAGGCAGAAAAATGAAAGATGAAAGGTGTGTGTTAATGCGGCCAGGCACACAGCACAACTTACTGTATGACTTCATTAAAAAGGCATAAAGGAAACTCTGCTCGGAATATGATTAACGGTGGCAGAGATGCAGAAATGCCCACCCTTCCTCGCGGAAACTTCAAAGACTTGGAGTCCCAGATGAATGCACGGGCACACAAGCACAAACACACACACACACACACTGTCACATCAATATGAATATATTTAATGTCCTTTTATTTTTTATTTCTGATATAGTGATTAAAATTAGCTGAAGTTGCCAAGCAGAGTGAGACAGAGATTAGTCAAAAACCTGATATACACAAAGTTCACTCAAACAGCCTGGGGGATGTAATGCAGGTTAAACCTGCCTAAATTTAGTTTACACACCTTATGGCATAACACTCGCTCTCTCTCTCTCTCTCTCTCTCTCTCTCTCTCTCACACACACACACACACACACACACACACACACACACATTGAT
>JBCAUF010000032.1:14080247-14094369 GCA_038406115.1 Haemulon aurolineatum
CCCCCCCCCCCCCCACCCCCCCACCCACACACACACACACACACACACACACACACACACACACACACACACACAATGTTAAAACCCAGTGTACCAAGTATTTTCTAATTTTGCTTAAGAGTAACAAGGGAACAAATTCCCTTAAATTCACATGAGAAGAGCTCTTTAAAATGTCCATATTAGGATTAAAACCTTTGCTTGAAAATTTCATGAATTATTAAAGCTGCCCATCCCTTATCCCTGATGTGCTGATAATTTTCATTCTCCAACAAAAGCAATAGAATTGATTAATATAACAAAATGAATTGTATACAAAACAAGACAAAAAATAATAATTCAAGCATTCAATTTCTCAAGCTGAAATATGTTTAAGAAAGATGAGCAAAGTTTTTATTAACATCAGAGAGAGAGAGAGAGAGAGAGAGTTTAACAACTTTTTTGTCACAGTTTAGGACTCAACATATTAATATTAATAAATATTAATATATTAATTGATACAATTAATGCAAAATTAGTACAATTGCATATATATTCTTAAAAGTAAAAACTTGAAAATCAAAAATGTACTTCTATACAGAAACAAAAAACAAAGTGAAATGTATAAAGCAGTAATCTTATCATTAATGAAAACGACTCTGATGAACAAATGTCACATAATATGTTTATTTTATTTTATTTTTAAGAAAAAGCCTTTCATTATCCAACTTATCTGTTCTGTAAGTTGCTGTTCTTGATGAGGTAGTAATGAAGTAACTAGTGAATTTCCCCATTGTGGGACTAATAAAGTATTATCTTATCTTATGATTCTACTGAAAGCGTATGGGTTACAAAACATTTGTAACACCTGAACAGAGGCCTCAGCTGCTTCATGACACATTAGCTGAATACTAACTCACTCTTTACACCAGCATTCAAATAATTTATGACTCTGCTTTGGAGCAGTGCATCAGTTGTCAGTTCATACATTAATTTATTTCTACCTGAAAGTCACTCGGATGTTGCCCAAAAAAGATGAGAGGCATTTTGAAATGTGGGTAATGCAATGTGGTGCATGCTGAAATTTGTGCCTGCCAAAGAGATGTTTATAGCCTATGTATGTGTTCAGTCTGCGACTTCACCTCGAAAAAAAAAGAGACAACAAAACTGTTCTTTATCTATGTTGTCTCTAAATGTAGGATTTGATAAAGTTGATTATTTTTTGGGGGACTTGATTTAATGTATTATCACTTATCACAAGTAATGTAATAATGACTGACGATTCTTCCTAAGTGCATCCTGCTGCTCTTTGCTTGTTCAGGCACTACAAATGTTTTTTTAACCTAGAAATTATATGGAGTGGGTTTATTTTGTTGAATTCCAACTTTAAGGAGGCACAGCAGTTCAGCTTTGTTCTATTACAGTGTTTGTGTGTGGCAGGACAAAATAAACTAACTTTGTATTCCCTCAGAGAAAGAATGTTTCTCATTGTAAAGAAGGCAATGCTGGTCCCAAATCGGGATCATTACGTCTGCAGTGGGAGTCCAGCCTTAATGGCAGTTTCGGACCCACACTGAGAGGTAGAGGCCACAGCCAGTTAACACCAGGATGCATAAGAGTTTGCCAATGTGCACAACCCCATAAAGGCAAACAAAATCGAGTCATATTTGTTTTAAAAATACAATCTTTTCCAGTTTGAATTTCGTGTTGTTTCACACACAACCCAGCATTTTTTTGGAATGAGAGAGGAAACTGGAGCAGAGGCATCAAATTGGTTCACGCGATAACCATACAGTGAGGTTTGATATCAACAAAAAGAATGTATGAGAAATTAAACAACATATGTCTTGTCCACTTCTGCACCAACAGTGTTTAAGTGAGCACTGATGTAATTTCCTTTTTTTTTATTTTTTTCTCTATTTAACACTCACCAACTACTATTTGTCTTTATAGGCCCAACAGGCCAGCATCAATGCTAGTCTATAAGCTAGCACTTAATTATTTGGATGTTCCCTGTTGGGTGGTCTTGTAAGAAGGGAGGAAGGGCAGGTACTGGAAACATCTAAACCGTTTCAAAACACCGTTACAGAAAGGAATATCATAGCACGACTGGTCACACATGTTTTTGCATTCCTCTTGCACCTTGTCCTGCCAGTTCTTGATGCCCCGCTCTTTGTCTGTGCCTGAAAAATAAAATAAAATGTTAGCTGATAGAGGTGTTACAGCTTCTTTGGTAATATATATTTATCAACACAAGCATTTTTTCATACCTGGAATGGTGTTGTCCAGGATAAACCCAAAGAATCCCCCGATGAACATGTGCGTGGTAAAGAGCACCACAATCACTTGGTCCAACTCTTTTATTCCTTCAAACAGATAACATAATACAAAAATAAATGTAATTTGTTGCCCTTCATTAGCGTGTGAAATAACTATAAATCTCATAGAGTGATTCTCTTTACTCTTGCCTCCCCATCACAGAGGTCAGAGGTCTGCTTTAAGTTCAAACTAATAAAACTAAAAGAAATATAAGCTGCCTCAAACCAAAACCAACAGCAACTGGGAGCCTGACAATAAATCCTGCAGGACAGAATAACAACCGATCCACACACGGTCCATTTCCGATCCATCTGTTGGATCGCTGTCATACCAGGCCAGAAAGGCATTTTTTGGTCAGAGAACCCATATCTCGACATGTTGACCTTCTCACATATAGTTTGGATTCTAATCTCCTCCACATGTTCAAAAACTATATTTTCATCATCAGATGTATGTTGGCAGACACAAGCCATTTTGTATAACTACAGTGATCAAAATGTATCCAATATTTCTTAAGATGACATTTTCATTAAGAAAATACAAGGATCAGTTCACAGAGAGGCATATTTTCTATCTTAGCACGTGTGGTATCGAGCCAGAGAGGATTGTTTTGGTTTTATGTGCCGGACTTTTGAGTTATCTGCCTCTGATACGCAGGAAGAGGAGAATGGACTCTTTGCAAAGTCCCACATTGCATCCAGTGACAAGGTTGTTGGTTTGTGTTCCATCAGAGCAAAAAAGAGAGAAAAGAGCATTAAGATCCTTATCGTAAAGCAGTGTTTAGTGTTCTGGCATTAGATATGCCTTCAAGCGTATGTATTTTACTCAATCCGGACTTCCTGTATCATATTTCATCACCCCCTTGTAATCGTCCACTAGCTTTGGATAATCCACAGGGTTTAACGTAAAAGGTTGTCATTGAAGCTGAATTTTCTAATCAGTCATATTTTTCTGTTGGCACCACAAACAGCCCACCTCCACTGTATTGGGGTGATGGCAGAAATCTGGACATCGCAAACCAGGTCAAGTGAAATAAAATCTGCATGACTGGATAACCTGACATGATAGGAAACCATTTATCTTGAAGCCTCATATATGCTCAAATATCCTGTTTCTATGCTCATTTGTTGTGATAAATGGAGAGAGCATCAAGCCAGCAAGACTTCTCAGGAGACTGCCTGCTGGTGGCTGAGGGCCACCAAGCAATCAGTAGACCACTGTGGCACTCCAGTATCCTCAGTCAGAGTTGGCCTTTCTTGTGGCATGTGCTACCACCAACACATGAGCAAAACACAGAGCGCCATTGAATATGTGGTTGCCTGCATGTCCGACTCCCTTACTTTCATAATGCCCCTCAGGCAATAAACTGCCTAATGAAGTTGTATTGAATTGAATCAAGAATTGCAAACAGCGCTGACGTAGTTAAACTCTGAACACACTCTTGTTCAGAGAGCCCATCCAAACACACACACACACACACACACACACACGCGCACACACACACACATTCCCTGCCCTAAGAGGCGGCAGTCAAAAGTTCAAGACACCCGCTGGGTTGATTTTAAGTCCCACAGCCTGTACATCTAAAGATGTCTGGGCGAACAGCAGTTTGTTTACAAAGAGTGCTGACAGGCCTCCTCTTGTGTTGCTCTCAGCTGAGTGTTGAGGCTAGGGAAAAACTTAAGGGCAAGAGTGCTTTATCTGAGCCGGGCAGATTACAGCCAGTGACATGGCGCCTTGCCAAGAGGATTGGGAGGTAAGAAGCCTAGACCTGAGACAACCAGACAAGCCCTCATGCCCAGTGTTGAACTCTGGATTAGCACTTTCCTGGGAGACACTTGCATCACGTGACCCATGGGATCAAGGTCTTATGTCTGCAGAGAAGAGCTGTTTAATCTTGAGGATTGCTCTTTTGATGGCGCTTCATAGATGGTGGCCGCAGACGTGCTCCACGGCCGATCAATGTGTCATTAAAGCAACGAGTCATCAGCTGATAGGCTTTGATTGATCTCCGATTGCTTCTGAGATATCTCACCAGACATGTACTTGTAAAAGCTCCTCATGGTCTAATTGCATCTGTTGGATTAATGTTTCATGGCTGGATTAGTGTAATTGGGTTCTACCTGTTGCATGTATATTTGTACCTGCGTGTGTTATGTCTACATGTAAAGTGGAGAATTTCCTGTCTGGCAAAATAATAATTCACTTACTCCTCTGTATTTATTTTTATTTTTTCCTCTTTTTCGCCCCCACTGTTACATTTCTGCAGTTCTGTGCAATGTTTTCTCTTCCCCCTGTAACCGAGAGGATAGGAATCAGGCTTGTAACCCGGAGGGTCACCAGCTTGAATCCTGTGACAGGTCAAGCAAGGTACCTAATCCATTGCTCCCTAGGTGCACACACAGTGCAGCCCACTGCTCCTGCACACAGGCTGTATGTTCATTATTGGTGTGTTATAAAGATAGCTTAAATGCAGAGACTGAATTCACTATCACTGATTGGCGTGCATGCTGCTAAGGGTATTCTAGTGACACTCATGAATTGGCAAAGACATAATCCTCTGGCTTTGCACCCATACCAGTAGTATTTGTGTACACTGGAACACACAACCAACCCAATGGCACCAACAAACCCAATAACCCCGATTCAACCCTGGGTTGTAATGATGTGTGAGAATGTTGTCCTCTGTCACCCAAGCATCACCATTTCCCCCCTGGAACCTGTTTCATGAGGTTACAAATGGAGTTCTGCACTCGCTGACTAAGGAAATCATGAAAGTCAATCAGTAGTATTCATATATATACATACACACACATATAATCAAGACAAGCCTTGCCCTTACAGTTGCACTCTCGAAGGGACCAACAACATCCATTAACCTTTAAATAAATATGACACACTCAGTCATGTACCCAGCAAACAACAACAAACACCAATCACAAATTAATGTGTGAATGAGCAGAGAATCAAGATCAAGAGCGTAAAAGTCCCACTATTGCCCTCTCCAGGCTGCACAGTTTCTTACACCCAACTGGATCCATGTGGTTTGAACTGTTGCTTGACTAACTGAGTTGCAAACTGACAGACATTTCTGTCCTTATTTGGGGTAAACCAAACAACCACAGATTAAAAAAAAAAAAAAGAGAGAAACAAAAATCAGTTCCAAGTTCAGGACCAGATAAAACAATTGAAACGGCTCTCCTTGCCATTTTAAAATCTAGGCTAAAGACAAAAGGAAGAGCAAGAGTTTGCCATCTGGGCCTGTGGGATTTGGGAACACCTTAGTCTTATAGGAGCTTAGGCTGGCAGAACCGCTGCCATCTTTTCAAGGGTAATCTGTAAGAGGAGCAGTGAGGGCACACAGCCTCCCACTCACTTTCAGAAGACCATGTTTACTACCATTATACAGCCTTTATCAGTCTCTGGCAGTTGTATAAAATAAAGTGGACTGCCACACAATGTCCCGCACAAATCCAAGGTGCACCAAAACTGAGAAACAGGTATGTATGATCTGATCTGATCTGTTGCTTTGTACACGCACAGACAAAGAAGCAATCAAGGCAGCTGAGATGTACTGATCTATACAGTATTTGTATAGCAAATGTAAAAAAATAGCTGGTTTTCTCATGAGTTGACACACATCAATGCTTGCAAATAAGCCAGTGCCATACACAAATTAACACAGGCCACTGTCACTGGCGTGTGTGTGTGTTTTCATGTGTCACCTGGTGACATTGTCTACCAGTTGATATAATAATACTAAGCCTTTGAGAATGAGTGATGCTTATTTTATATTGGAGTTTATTTGGTGGCTAATGAGTACACAGCTCACTTTAGGTTCAACACACTCTGATGAAGTTCTCGATTGTCCACCTCTCTGAGAGTTCACCTTCAGTTTATCTCCAGTCACCATCACAGCAATTTTTTGAATATTTTCCACCAGAGAGATCAGCAGAGCAGGTTTTGATGGATGTCTCTCTCTGTAGCATGTGCAGGAACACATGAGTATTGATGTGCAGCTAGGATTTGGGGAGTTGTTGCCATATTCTTCCATACAAGCTAAATCTGAGCATCTTGTCATTGCAACCAGTTATTTTGTATGTACACTATACTGTAGCTCCAACAAGGTTTCGACACCTACAGTATGACTCAAGGGGAGCTGTAGTTGTTCAGTTCAAACAAAATGATCAGAATAAACAGAATAAAAAAAAAAAAAAAAAAACTTCCTTAGACTCCCTTCAGTTGTGTGTGTGTGTGTCTGTCTGAAAATCACCTGTGTCGATGATGCCAGGATTGGAGTGAAACCAGGTAGGTAAAACAAGGCCGCTGAAGGTAGAGAAACCGAGGATGAGGAGGTTACGGGAAGAGTTAAGGTCCACATACTGCAGAGAGACAGAGAGAGAGAGAGAGAGAGAGGAACATTGGGCCTTTGTTTTGTTGTTCTGCTCCACTGGCTGCCTGTTTTGGAAGATCACTTAAATGTGATTAGAAATAATCTAGTACTCTGAAAAAAGACCTGATTTCTATTCTGGTCCAAGATTCACATTTATTTGGTCAATGACAGGTCAACCCAGGCCAGACTTGGCGCAAGTCGGTCTATCAATGTGCTCTGATGCTCTGACTGATGAATTAAATTGTAAAGAAGCAACATTTTTCCAGCCCTCTTACACAAAATGACTGTGATACTGTATATGTGAGAGGGGTTGACACAGTTAACCTGCCCCACCTCTGAGTTAGCTTGTGTGTTAGTAGCTTTCATCTTTCATGTATCTTCCCATTGAGGATTTCTTTCATTTGTCTTTCTTAAAAACTGAAATGTGATACTGGGGTTATTCTGTGCATTCAAGCTAATTCTCAGCACCATGTCATTGCAACCAGTTATTTTGTGTATATACTATAGTGTAGCTCCCACATGGTTTTGACACCTATGACTCAGACTCAAGGGAGCTGTAGTTGTTCAGTGCAAACAAAATAATCATGGGGATATGGACACAAAACCCTTCTATCATATTTCTTTTTCTTTCTTTTTTTTTTCTTTTTTTTTCTTTTTTTACAAAGGCTGATGAAAAAACATGTTAAAAATACACTGTCTGGGTGGGTCTTGGCTGTCTATACTAATGATTTAGTACCTAGGAAAAAATTCTGTATTTTGAGTCAAACTTTTTGGGGAAAATGCTCCCGCGACTCCCTGCTGCTCCTTGGAATTAAAAGAACCCCTCACTGAAATACTGGAAGTTTTCAGTGCTTATTAAAGGGGCAGTTTTCAGAGATTTCAAACAAAAAAAATATCAAACAGTTTGTGGATAGATTTAATGGGTAACAGTGCTAAAGACTTGCCCTGGCACTCTTGCTTTAATCACACAGAAATATCACGTGCCAGGAAAACAGTATTACAGTTGACCCTTGCTCACTTGGTTTCCTGTTTCTTGGACTGCATCCCAACTACACTGTTGACCGAAAAAGTATTGTCACCCTTCAAAGGAATTCATGGATGTATCATAAAGTCAACCTTTTGAGGGGCAATAACTGCCTTGTTAAATTTGCATGCAGCGAAAACAAAGGCATGCTATTCAATTTCCAATATGTATATTATTATTAATTATTTATGCTAATTCCTTCAGGCAACAGCTGAATGGTCATCATCATTTTGGTATTTTGTTTTGTTCTGTCTTGTATTAGCTTTCCATTTTATCTTGTTGGACTCTTATTTTGTCGACATTTCAGATCTCAGGGTCAGTACCAGAGCAGCGCCTCTGGAGCCAACTAGACCCAGTATCTAGCTCAAGGACTCCTTGCACGGTGGCTGTTTTGTGTCTCAGGGTCTTGATTTTCCACACAGGGTGGACATCTTGGCACTCCATAGATCAGATACTTTGTATAAAAGTGTCGGCTGAAAAAAAATATGGCATGTTACAATGTGAAAAGTGTTTACCTGGAGGTTGGAAATCCCCACTGCTGCAATCATTCCAAACATAACAAGGAACATGCCTCCAATGACTGGGTCCGGGATGGTAATAAAAACTGCTCCAAATTTCCCAAAGATCCCCAGGACGATCATCAGAATGCCGGTTGTCTGGATGACCAGTCTGCTGCCAACCTGGTATGAATTGAGCACAGGGACTCCTTATCAGGTATATCTATGAGATGGGTTCATTCATCCTTCTCACCTTGCCAGCTTTATTTTTACCAGGTGGTATTATGGAGGAAAAATCTCTGAATAACACGTTTTAACAATAAAACTATGAATCTGTTGGATGCAGACATGGAACATCAGAGAAAGCCACCTCAGTTGAAAGAAAATTCTCAGGTCAAGTCTGCTGAGGCCATAAAACATTCAGCAATAGTATTGGCTTTTATCTGGAGTGGGAGCTGTGCTGCTTGAAGACATGCGTACATAAACGTGACACACCAAGGGTCTGTGCAATATAATTTTAACACACCGTTCTAGTGAAATACTCCATGGAAATGAAAATAAATACATGCAAAATTTCTCACTTTAGCATGAACATCATCTGTGTTTGCCAAGAGAATACAGTAAGGGATCATAATGGATGTTCTTACATCTAACAGTAGTTTAGTGTATGTATTTATTCCTCTGTGTCAACTCATTTTGAAATTTTGCCAGAATGTTAGGGTGATCATTTTGAAAACAGAAAATGTTTTAACAAGATTGAGTGAACTTTGCGACTTTGCGTGTATTCACAAGACAATGTGCTTTTACTGCAGCTCGCAATTTATGGATCATCCAGAATTATTAATTGTAACACAGGACCAAAATCTTAAATATCATAACTCTGAATAAGGTCATGCTCTATTCTTTGAACTTGTAACGCGGGGATGACTAGATGCTTGCACAGTGAGTGGATTTCACATCATCAACATGAACTCAATAGCAGCACAGGACAAGTACTCAGACAGCCAGACCGATTGAATAACCAAGTTATTTAATCTACCCTTCACTTGACACCTAATAATACATAACTGAGTGTGCCTCACATGTGCAGAAATAATACAGTATGTCACATGAGTGAACTCTTGCAGTGTAGCAACACGGTTGCCCTCAAAACAGGCCAAGGAACTGAGAAGATGAGAAATAAAAGGTTACCTACCATCTAAGCCTTTTGCCTAAAATCTAATCCTGTGCATATTTTTTTCTTTATTTACAATCACTTAAGACTAGATCTTCCATTTTGTCAAAGTGCAGACGAAGACACTGATAACAGAAGATCACAAAACATCCTGTGACCTTTGCATACCTCTCACTAGGCCCTTGAAGGGTTGAGCTCACAACCGTCCACTTGAATTTTCTGTGTAATGTACCAGAACTAAAGACAGCAGCGGGGATTCTTCCGAGGGGAGCTGCCACGGGGCAGTTAACCACTGTAATGTTCTGCTAGGCCTATGGGGTATTCACTGACACAAGCAGGAAGTGACAAACATTCGTCTGTCAAGATAGAGTAAATTGTTCCTGCTTTCAAAAGAATCAAAAAAAGGCGATTATGTGATTCTAACAACTTCCAAAAAGGTTTGGTTTGAAGAAAAATTAAATATATGTGTTGCTTTCAGCTCATTCATCTAAAAAGTATCTATAATGGTGAAGTCAGGACATAAAGAGTCTTGAAACACAAGAGGAAACTATCATGACATTTACCTTAGTAATGCCAAGTGCAGCGATGTTCTGGCTGTAGGAGGTGGTGCCATTACCAGTTCCCCACAGTGCAGCCAGGATACAGCCAATGCCCTCGACAGCGATACCTCGGTTTATGGCGTGAGTCGGTGGAGGAGGAGCGCCAGACAGGCGTGCGCATGCATAGTAGTCGCCGATTGATTCCATGGTGGATGCCAAGACACCTGCCATCATACCCAACACTGAAGACACGCTCGCTGTGGGCAGACCCCATTGACCTGTGGGTACAGAGCAGAAGAGGTGTGCTTTAGTTTCCATACCTCCTACTCCAGACACCCACCTCTGACTGGATTTCTGACCAAATCCAGCTCTGAGTGACCCAATAACTGTATGTTCCTTTTTCCTGTCTAGACTGAGGGAATGGCAAGCAGACTACGACCAGATGACCTGAGAGGCCTTGAGAGTTTAAATATTAAAAGACAAAGATGTATTTTGCTTCAAGTGGTTTATAGACCAGCAGCGGTACACCACATCTGCCAGACCAAAGGTTTAAATGACGCCATACCGACTTAAAATGATCTGGGCAGGTCCAAATACCATGCTAAGCTTTTATTTCCTAACATCTTTGAAGATTTTAATATATTAAACTCATCCCAGCCCTCCCAGCAGAAGCTTAATTTATTGGCCATGTAAAATTGCATGCTGTTTTTTTCATGCTGTTTTCCTCACAAGCAAACAGATATGTAGAAAAGTGTCTGGTTAAAAACGCGATTGTTGCTGAAGTTCCACCAGACAACATGGCCGGAAGGCTCACATATGACTCTCAGCACAATGTACTGTAAGGAAATGCATTTTCAGTGTAGAAGAATTGTCCATCCTCACAGAGTAGTGATGTGTCGGTCATGAATGAGTCGGCTCCATGAGCCGGCTCCTTTAAGTGAGCGATGGGAGTTGGCTGTTGTCTTAGAGATATCTGAATAATGAATGAATACAGGACCTATTATAGGATGATACAGTGGCATATTTGTGCATATGATGCACACATACTGTACACTAGCAATCATAAGTTAAAGAATCGCTAGATTGGCTAAATTAGGAAAAACAGATGAGGTTAATTTTGGGAATTATGTCGCTTATGAAGACAGAAAACCCATCAATACCATATAGTACTATTACATATTTAACCTGTTAAGGAGTCCAAATATTTTTTGGCAATAAAGTGAAATGGAATCGGCACAATAGTTATAAAATGGCCAAGGTTTCACAAATGGGTACCAAAAACACAGACTTAAATACTCTGCAGTGTTTCTGGTTCATGCATGAAAGATTCCTGCAAGCCTTCTTGGATGTGCGTGCTTTGGATTGGTCAAAACAAGCTGTTGTCTCAACTGTAATTACAGTCTGAAAGTCTTGGTTCATGCGTATGTGTTCTTGTGCTTTGATAAATACAAGCATATTTGACATTATTTTGAAGAAAATACATGCATTTTGAAGTTGAAAACATTGACATTTATCACAGCAATAAATGACAGTTCTTTGCTGACAAAACTGCTGCAGGGCCTTGGGCCGCAGATAAGTGTTGGCAAATAAGAAACCTATCCCATTTAACAAAAATCCTGAAGTTTTAGCAACTGCATTCATGATTTATTATATTATGTATTTACCTGGGTAAGGGACATGGAACCAAGGGGAGTTTGTCACAGCATTTATGTTGATGTCAGTCCTAGCTGAGAAGCCATACTCATCAGACTTTGTAGGTAGGACATCAAAGATGGTCAGTAAGAAGCAGACCAACCAGGCACCACACATTCCGAACAAAGCCTAGAATTTAAATAAAGAATATCTCGGTACATTTCAGAGTTCAGATAATATGAAACATACAGTACATTACTGAGTCTCAATGGGCCAGTTTAGCTTACTTTACCTGCCAGTTAACTGCTTTGTTGTTGTTATTTTTTTCATCAGAAGCCACCAGACAATCTAATCTATCTCAAAACCAATTAAATGATTCACCCTTAACGGCAACCACAGCTGTTGGGTAAGAATCTTCTGGAGCATCAAAATTCCCTTATAAATTTCCTCCTGCGGATTTCTTCACACAACACGCCTTTGATTGCATTTGTACAGGGATAATGTCGGAGCAATGTTCTTTAACATTTGCAGGGCTCTTGGAGCAATCAAAGAGTAACCTGAGGGCAGAAAATCGTGCCAGAAAACTTTCATTAAGATTTACTTGATTACAGCTTTGCCACGCTCTGACGTGGACGTAATGTTCTGAGAGGAAGAAAAATTGAGTGGGAACCAAAAAACAAAAAGGCATATCTAAACAAATTATACATCCATTATTTAAGTGCCAAAAGAGCAGTGGATTATTGCTTATTGATGAATAGGACTTGGCAAGGGACTGTGTGTACTATTTGCTATTGACTAACCTCATACAGTAGGAGTGCTCTTTCTATTGAGCTATGTAATCCCCGACTTCTTTCACTCATGCTAAAAAGCGCCACATTATACTTTGCATGGCTTAATTTAATGATGGACAATAAATTGCCTGATGGATAGCTTAAAAAGAAAAAAAAACATAATTTATATATGTAACTGCATGAACATGAAGCACAGCTGGTGTTAAAAAGAGCATGTGTGCTTGGATAAAACCGATCCTTAGATAAATGAAGGTTTAAAAACACTCACTGTGTCAGTCCCTTTACAAAGGCAATCAGTCTGACAGGTAATAACTGTAATCACAAGTTACAGTTGAAGGGCTTAAAAATGGGGCTCACATTGTCCCAGAGAAGAATTTGGAAGGAAGTATGTTTGATCAAGTCGAACACACGCCCATAAAAGACCCTCAAGAAAAAAGATAAGGCGCAACCATGTGCATATATTTGTCCCAGCCACATGAGTAGGAGTTCCTGTTCCAGGCCTCCCTGGCATGACAATGTAACCTACTGTGAAAGGTCAAACAAACCTTTTTTTTGACAAACCTGTCAGCTAATGCTGATTCTGTGGATCAAGTAAACTAAACAGTTCCTGTGCATATTCTCTTTACTTGTATATAAGGTAGAGGCAAAAATATCAGGCATAAAGATATCAACGTTTGATTTCTTACACTGTAAAAAAAACAGATGTGTAAGTGGGATAGGCTTTGCAATTTGCAGACTTTAGCTTAGTGCTGAACCATTTTTTTGGAAGTGTATTTGCATTCAATTTATTGGTCTGAAGCAAGGCAAAGAGGATATAAACAGGATTTATGGAGCATGGGTCAGAAAATAAAAGTTTCATGTTTTTTTGTTTTCATGATAAAATGCATATGAGGCCTGGTTAATGTTGGCAACTCACGGAGAAGAGCTTGAAAAGTGGATACTGGAAAACCTTCCACTTCTTATCCTTGTAGGCAATCATTGGCACGTCGACTTTACTGAGATACTGAGAGAACAGGAGGATCAGACAGACTGTGCTGTGGGAAAACAGAAGACAAGGCAACATGTGTCACTCACAGTTATTTCCCCAAGGGCCTGGCCCTCACTGTCAGCCATTTGCGTAATTGTGCATATGCATGGCATGCTTACATAGATCACAGTTCAGAGGAGGTTAGAGCAAGTGTGCACATGTCATGAAAAGGATTACGGGTAACAGTGTTAGAGTGGACAACATGACCATTTGAACATTGTAAAAGAACTTTACTCAGTTGATTGCCCTTGAATGTCATTTCATGCTGTGCAAGAATACTCTGCACACTGTGCGTGAAATGCAGTTCAGGACCGATGCGAGTGTCATGGTGCATGTCATTTCAGTGGGAAAGGCTGCAGCCTGGTGAACACTTAGCGAGGCCAAAGAGTTGGATTGCCTTCTGTATCTCTCAGCTCCTCTGTGTTCCACATAATAGGCAAGTCACTCCAATCTGATTTCAAGATTTACATTCTAGCTGAAACGCAGAAAGGTCTGCATAAAACCATGATTAATTAACCAGAGCAAGGCCAGGAGGGTCAGGGGAGATGATGAGATATTAACGGACTTGTCTTCCCATCATCATTTCTTCAGCTGTGACAGCCTGGTTCTCCCACTGGTCCCAGACACTCTCCCTGTGTGTGCCTGTATATATACATATATATATATATATATATATGTATATATATATATATATATATAGATGCACACAGTATGTCTTATGGGAGATTTAAATTCACAACCACAAGATGT
>JBCAUF010000032.1:14140681-14158947 GCA_038406115.1 Haemulon aurolineatum
AGTTTTTGTCCTCCCCCCCCCCCCCCCACCATGATTACCAATGAATTTAATTATTGTTGGCTGTGCCCACCCTCTTACACTGCATTGCTATAAGCCAATTCCTCCACCTCTTCCTATCTTCTTGTCTCCTTCTGTATCATTTTTAGCTGAAATCCTCCCTCGTTCTTTATATTACTCTCTGTCTCTGTCTGTCTTTTACCCTCCATCTGTTTGCATCCACTGCATTCATGAAACTGCAATTCCACCACGCTGTTACACTGATATTAAGCTAGCTGTTGCATCTTTATATCCCTCCCTTCTCCTCCCTTCCCCTTTCTCGCTCTCTCCCCGTCGAAGCCAGTTTTTTCTGAATGATGTTCCCTCTGATGACGACACGCTCCCCCCCTCCCACTCAGGCTCTGTAGTCTCCTCGCCCCCTCCCCCCTCTTTCATCCAGCTGCTGTTTTCCTGAATGAGCGCTGAAAACCATCCCATGACCTCACCATTGGCTCAGCTGTGCCCACACCCCGTCGGCCAACCCGAAAGATGGCGCGATGATGATAATGATGCTGGTGCTGATGATAATGGAAAAGGGGGGCAGCGGGGCAGGGGGGGCATAAACCACTGCTGTTGCCATGTTATGAGGCAACCAGAAAGATCCGGTCCTCTGCAGACAATTGTGCATGTGCACACACACACACACACACACTGGCACTCACAGGCACATGCCGCATCCCTGCGCTTCAGGATTACAGCACTTAATCTGCACAGCAACAGCCCCCATGATGCTGTAATGCTGAACTGATGGGTGAGAGGAAAAGGACGGAGGGGGAAACGGAAGAAAAAAGGAAGCATGAGAGGATGAGAAAAAGGAAATGCCAGGAGAGAAAGCGCAAGACGGAGGAGCTAAAAATGTTGCAGGGAGAGACGGAGAGACCCGGAGACAGAGGATGTGAAGGCAGCGGGGAGAGGGAGACAAGATTAAGAATGGCTGCTTATTCATTCATAATTTCCTGTTCATTCAGAGCGCCCGTCGGCCCAGTGGACAGCCGTGATCACCCCGTTACGTAAGCGAGCGAGAGGGGATAACGAGGGGAGAGCGGGGAAGGGGCGGCAGGAGGTGAGGTCAGGTGAAGGAGGGAGTGGAGATGGAGGAGGAGAAGAGGAGAAAGAGAAATAGGCGAGTGAGCAATGCAGGGAGCCGCACAAATCCCATTCTTTTACTGCAGGGCTGGTCACATGAGCATCACTATCAGTGTGTGATTTATGTAGTTTGATGATGATGATAATGGTGATGATGATGGTAACTGGTCATGTCACAACAGTTACAGAACTGCAGGGAGGAAGTGGTGCATACAGCTACAGACGATGTCGTTGTAATGGTGGTGCACTGCGCTGTATCAAAAAAAATTGAGCCCTTTCTTGACTCAAACTGATTCAATATTGCAGCCCCTCGAGTTTTAACTGGAATAAAGACAAACACACAAAAACACATAACTCCTGGCTCGCCCGCATTGGTTACCAGTGAAATGAAAAATTCTGCGTGTTTTTAAAGCCTTAAATGGATTCACTCCACAATACATCACTGATTGGTGATTCCATATACTGCCCTCAGAACCAAAGATTTAAAGGTCCCATGTTGTGCTGTTTTTCAGCAATTTCACACAGCTGTCAGAGGTCCAACAACACTGTATTTGAAATGTAATTCCCCAAATCCAGAGAGGGGTCTTCTCGTTACATCACGAAAGGAGCTGAATCTGAACACCCCATAGGAGCACCGTTTAACCAGTGGGTGGGCTGCAGAGACAATGCAGGACTCGTTTGCTTTCCTCATTCTGGGAGTTGGTAGGCTCAGGTTGGACCAGTTTATAAATGTAGAGACCAAAACATGTTTTTCATAATATGGGAAAAGATCATGGCTTGGACTTTGCAGCTATACAATACTACAGCCATCATTATTAGTCTGGAAGTCACTCTGAGTGTCACGAAAAAAAAATGAAAATGTGTGCCCATGCACGGATCTATAGATTAAAATTCAATTTCACTGACTACCCTGATACTGGGTTGGACCCTAAACCCATCTCTCAGAATGGTCTTAACTTTGTATCGTGTCTTGTTGCTGTAATTACATGTTCAGTATTAATGAGGGTTGTGAGTTGTTCTGTTATCGCATGTAATACAATACATGCAATACAATACATACGTCAAAACTCCTTCACATTAAATTTATAATGTTGGTTCATTTTTTATAAATATTTTAAAATGTTGACATAAGTAACACATGACAACAACTGTTACTTTGTCTGCAATTTGAGTCTGTCAGTTATGAGAGTGGCACAAGACCACCAACACATTTCTAATTTTATCAGTAAGAAATTTTTAAATGTGAGTGGTGATTCAGGGGTCTGGACCTAAGCAGCTGTCAGCTACAAAATCATAGCAATGGAGAATTGAATATTGTGCAAGGTATATATTGTTTGCTTATAAAGGCACATGAAGCCATCCGGTTTACATGTAATATTATCTATTCCTCTGACTAACATTGCGTTCACACCGGACTCAAAGCGAATTTTTCGCTCGACAAGATTACATACAAAGTCAATGCAAAGATGTGAATACACACAAATTTTTGTCGGCGGTGCGAATGACGGAGTTTGGCATGACACAAATATGCGAATGCCGCGATGTTGCCGAAATATTCGCGTGACGGTGCATCGTGACAGCCTATCAGCATTGAGATTCTGACAGTGACGTCGGTGGCGCACATAACTAGTGCGAGGCAAAAATTTGCTTCCCGTTAGACCTCCATCCTCTGTAGTAAACTAATGGCATCCTTGAAAGTTGAATACAGCGTCTGACTTAATGACTCCTTTTTCCTTCTTCTCTGATCTTTCTTGACTCAGAATGATTTTTTTTTCCACCTACTGTAAAAAGAAAAAAGAGACAAGTGTCTCATTCGGTGTCACCTTCTGTCCCACCACTGAAAAGAGATACAAGGCGGAAAGGGAGTGGGGGAGAGGCCCGAGAGAATAGAAGAGAGACAAGAGACGGCGAGAATGAATCATGCTACGATGACTAACGTCTTGCATAACCCAGTCTGAGAATCTTTCCCTACTTGTCAGCGAGCGCCCACCAAAATGTTTTGTAAGCCTCCCACTGTGCCCTCCTCAATACCCAGTCCTGCAGACATACTAACACCGTTTGTTACCTCATGGGTAAACATTGGCAGGGCTAAAGCCAAACTGGTGCATGGTGCTAGATTCAGGATGTAGACGTACTGTACCTCACAACGGGTATGGGCACAATAAGGGCCAAAGGGGGCTACTTTGAACTAACACATGAACAAATGATGCCAACCTGATGTCCTTGACAACTGTCGGTGAGAAATGCTTGTTATATCATTTAAATATTATCAAAAATAAGGAAGTGTGTCTCTTTCACTGTCCACTAAGCGTCCAATTAGGAGAACTTCACTGGGTTTTACAAATCCAAGTCTGTTTACACATCTGCATATGTGAAAAAAGTTGAATAAAGTCTGATAAAAATCAACATTACAGCCAATTGAAGGTGTTCACAACAGCAAAAACCAGCATGGTTACAAAAACACCAGCAGGCAAGTTTTATGACAAGACACTGTGTTACTGAAGCAAGGATAACAAGGGAGTATGTGTCGAATAAAACGCAAGTTTTGAGGCTACATTAATCTATTTCTTTACAATGAATTAAAGCATGCATGCAGGTTCGATTGAAATATATTCCACGTCCTTTTATCCCAATATTTGTCTATAAGACCTTTCACACAAGAACTGTTTTAAGTGCTTCACAGAGGATCTAAATCAATAAAATAGAGACTCTATACAGGAAGTGTGTGTGCGTGTGTGTGTCCATGCTTTGTGTGCAACGAAATGTGTCCCTGAGTTCAGCGAGTTCAGTCCCTGTCCCACATGAACAGGAAGTACAGTGTAAGACCCATTTAGAAATGGGCCATCACACAGGAACACATGACTGCGGGGGAGTGTTGTGGACGACACTGTATATACAGTGTGTAAAACGATGAAGGACAACAAGTTTTTTGAAAGTGTTTCCATTCATGTCTGCAGGCTAACTGAATAAAAACGAATGACATAAGCATGCATGTAGCCACATTCAAAATGTGATAGTGGGCCACACAAATAAACTTCACTGAAGCTCACTAAAGAACAACCTCAGTTACATTATGTGCCTTTAATGTACTGTACATGTAAAGTGCTTCGAGTGGAATGAGCTGTTATGAGGTTATGTTAGGTTGTGTGAGCTGTGGGTAATTCCTGGAGTTTTGTTTTGTTTTGTTTGTTTTGCAGTATTGTGTCTCTTATTTCCGTGCGATGGCCTACTTGTGTTTGTGACTCCCCCTCCATCACCCTCCCAAACAGACATCCCTTTTACGTCATCCAAACCTCCCTCATGGATTTTGCTGTTCTATTCCACCAAAATAAACAGCCTATGGGAGTGGATGACACCCCACCCCCACCAAACTCTTCATTTCTCTACCCCCATGCATCGCTTGTGCATTATGATGCTTTCTGAGCGGTGTCTTAGATAATTTTAAAACACTTGAAGTATTTCTGCAGACAGTTGAGAGCCTTGTTAACAACTTCCAAGAATGGAAATTTACAAGCAAGTCCCTTAAATCCCTTCTCCTTACATTACAGCCTCTAATTTGCCAAACAGTATTATAAACAGCTCATATTCAAAAGTTGAAAAGCTTTAATGTCCAATGAAAGACTTGTGTGTCAGAAACATTCTGTGGGTCCAGACAAATCCCTCTGTATAAGTCATGGCCTTTTGTATCTAGATTTTCCACCATTTTGAATTTTATAATCATCACTAGATTTGGTGCAACAGTTTGGCCACCGTGTTTAATACGCCAAAAAGAAACGGCTCTCTCAGAAATAATAAAGACAATAAAGTTGTGATGCTTATTTGGTTTAATAAATTCCTCTGAACCAAGTCAGTCTGAATGTGCTTGTGGCCACAGCTGATGAACCCGAGTAGCACTGGGTCACACTAGTCTGCATGTTCATCGTCCGGCAAACATGGCAGCCAGGTGTGGGTATACACACATGATGCAGTCCCTGGCCCAGACCGGCCCTGTTTACCAGCATCAGGAAGCCGGACTGGCTGCAGAATGCGTTTGATGTGGTATTGGCTCTGGCTTGGTGGTGTCTTGAAGAGATGAGGTGTTTGTCTGTCCTTTATGTGCTACTGGCACCGGCAGCAGGCTTTCCTGTAAATCTTAAAGGAAACTTTTGTATATTTTTCCTCCACTGCTCTGATCGACTGAACCAGAAAGATAAGGTTCCATTAAACACAGACTAATATCAATACTATTTAAAAGCCTTTTTTAAAAAAAATTCTTACTGCATACCCTGAATGAAACAACATAATTATGGCAAGTGGACTGAATAGTCTCATATTGAGAGCAAAGTGGACCTTTGTACCATCACTCATATCCTAAGGCAAATAAAATAATGCAACCACTGGCCGTGGGACATATTCATCTTGCATTACAGTTTTGCTGTTTGCAGGAGAAATCCACTGCTGAAATATAAATCAAAACCTCTGCCATCGCCTCCGCGATGACAGGTCGCGTTGTAGGATTCATAATTGACCAACTTTGCTTTAGATTGTGCTATGAGATCTAACCTACAATGACCAAGACTTCTTGAGCAAGACAAGATAAAAGTATATCCAGAGACAAAATGGAGAACAATCCATCTCGGCTCAGTCAATAATAAAGTTTGCTTCCCATCAGTCACTTCCCGTCTTTCAGTTTATTTATATGGCTGACCACAGAAATACACACGCACACACACTTCAGTGGCAGCACTTACACTTTACCCGCCCACTCTATTTCATGACATTTCACTAGAAATCACATGTACGGGTGAGGTTACAGGCAGGGCGCGAGGAATTTAGTATACAGGAATACATTACATTCAGCATGTTGGGTTGAAGTCTGTTCCTCTGATTTAAGCCTCTTGTGTTTCTTATGTTTTTCTCACGCCTAATCAATTTGTAATCATTTCCATTGTGCTTCTATCATATGGTGTGGAAAATGCATTCAAAATGAATTCTAACTAAAGCCATGACAAGATTTTGATGTTCAAACCCACATGTTTAAGCCTATCTGAAGAGCATCCCATTCTGAGTAACCGAGATACCACAGATACCGTTAGAGTTTTGTTTTTAGGGTTTGGGGTCAGATCTCCTCCACTTCCTTTGGGTTGAGCGATGCACCTTTGCCTGGGAATAACCTATGAATCTGTTTTCCAAATCATGTCATTTCAACTGTCTCATACCTTGATGAAATACAAATGGGACTTGAGTGGTGGACATTCAAACTCAGCAGCCAACAAATACACCCCTTCCCCCAGTGGTCCTTCAAAAGCATTGAGTGGCTTGGTCCAAGCTATTTTGTTTCCCGTTTACAGAGCCAGGGCTGCGTAGGAGCACCAAATTTCTTTTCAGCAAACTATGTGCGCGTTCTCACACATCCGTGAATGCTCATCGCCTGCTGGTGCTGAATTTTGGTGTTGCTGGGTTTGGCACACATGGAAATCAGTGTGTTTATTTGTAGACTGCTTGAGAGGTCAACCACACACGCACACACACACACGTCCATGGTATTGGTTAAGGGTGCGACTTTGCCACAGGAAGCAAATGTATTATTCACTCCTTTGCTGACAAAGAATGGAAGTGAATGGGAGGCAAATATTCAACACTGTTATATTTATATATGTGTGAGTGTACCGTAATACCTAGACAACTGAATAGGTCGACTGCCTGTGACTCCCAAACGCCATACAGTATGATCATTGGAGAATCCTTACCATAAGAAGGTTTGTGCCTTTGTTGTTAATGTTGTGAAACAGTTGCATTTTGGTCAGGTTTAGGCACCAAAATTACTTGGTTAAGTTTAGGAAAAGATCATTGTTATGTTAAGCTATATCAGTACTGACTACTGGTTTCACATGAGTTCCATCCATCCATCCGAACCTCCATCCTGCACAGACTCTCCTGCTCTAATTTCCTCTTTTGCTGATCCTGTGGCCAACATCATTTAAACCTTTAACAAATTACCAGCGTTGTCTTTTTACAAGTTAAACTGGTAAACGTTTACACTGGTAAATATTCCAAGTCATGCACATGCAGAGCCATAGAGACTGTTTGGAAATTGTTATTTCTGATGATGTACAGCTGTGATGATGCCATGTGTGATATTTCCATCATTTTTCTTTAGTGTGCTTGTGGTTCTGACGTTCACATGTTCATAGAACTCTTTCTACATATGCTTTGATAGATAATTTTCCAAGAGTCAGACCCTTTGTCAGCCAAGTCCAGAACCTCTACCAGCTAACTTATAACAAGCAGTCAGTAAATGGTTAAAGAAACTGCTGTTGTCTGATTCTGCGCTTAGATGTTTAATGTTATTGTATCATACTGAAGTTAGGCACAGTAGGAGCAACAAACAAGACAAGCTCATCTATAATACCACACTTTGTTTTCTCATTCTTAAATCTGACATACTTTTATGAAGTCATGACTACATATTTAGAGCCATTACACTCATTCACTCTGAACTCACAGCTTGGGACAGATAGCGAGCAGAAAAATAAATTCTTCATGAGTATTCTGGGAACAAATGCTACATGTACTGCTCAACATTTAATGTGCAAGATACTGTAGTACAAATATACAAAAGTACAAATAAGGATCATTGTCTTGAATGTTTATGCTATTTCTGGTGGCTTTAAATGTTTTTTGTAGTTCTAATGTGTGCCTTGAATATTTTAGAAATATTGATCACAAAAGTACCCATGTATTTACAGTTGCAGCAAATGGCTATTATTACATGACAAAAGACAGAATTAATCAACACATTATGGTAGAGGATACAGTACGGTTTACAGATACACTGTGCAGTGTCCCAGTACTTCCTGTTTTGAGAAACCTTAATTTTCTCATATGTAAATTTACCAAATGAACGCTTGTGTTTTTGTGATGAATCATTTGTCTTCAAATAAAGCAACATCTCCAGAACAGTTGTATATTTTACAGCTTAAGATGACATTGTGTGATCAACAGCCACATTAATGATGCTGGTTGATCCACTGCTTTGGTCCAGACTGCAGAATCTTATCTACAAATATTTGATGGAGT
Organism: Haemulon aurolineatum; assembly: GCA_038406115.1. Lineage (NCBI taxonomy): Eukaryota > Metazoa > Chordata > Actinopteri > Lutjaniformes > Haemulidae > Haemulon > Haemulon aurolineatum. The sequence continues at coordinate 14,148,863 of JBCAUF010000032.1, forward strand.
GCCATAATGTTTAGTTCAGACCCTATACCAATTGTGATGATTCCTGGACCTTTCCTCTAGTGCCAGGTAGATAGACATTTTTGGTTCAGACTAAAATATCTTGTCAGCTGTTTGATGGATTGCCATGGAGTTCTAGACATTAATGGTCTCCACAGGATGGATTGTAAGGACGCTGACCTTTTCTCCATCATCACCTTCATCAAACCTAAACTTCAGTTGGTCTGGTACTTTGGTTTTATTGCAGTCTCAGCTGTACGTTTTGTTTGATGCTAATCAGCTAAAGACGGTGAACATGGTAAATATTATACCTGCTAAATATTAGCATTATTTGTCATTTCCAGTGATTTAAGTGTTAAGATGAATGAGTCTTACGGTTTCTCATTGAGTCCCATCAGAATTAGCAGCACCGTCCAGCTGATCTGGATGATGCTGCAAATTCTGATGGGAGGGCAGCATCTGTTTGAACTGCAATTCAGCCCGTCAGTATGACACCCATTCACGAAATAATAAATATACACCATTTATGAATGTAATGTTTCATTTTTCTGACATTCACCCTTCATATATCTTGCCATCTTTCTCATGTGAACCTGAACCACACTGTTTGCCTGTGCAACCACAACTAAGCAGCTCTGAGCCTCCATCAATCTGAGCCGACAAATGATGACCCATGCAGGAGTTTGTCTTTGACGGTGTGTTCTCACATGCCTCAGCATCTTTGTGATGGGCTTTGATGTGGTGGAGAAGGCGTTTCCCTGAAAAACCTCCGCCCACTCCTTCTAGGATAAGTCCCAATGCCACACCAAAGGCCAAAGACATCTGGTGTCTCTCTAATGAGGAGCTCAAAGGCCTGCAGCTTCCCGTCAGCAAACACTGGCTAAACTCTGTGATGACAAATCTGGGAAAATCAAATAGTATATTTTGTTACTATTCTGTATATAAATTTGACTAATACAGTATGTGTAACAGTTACAAAGTCCCTATTGATCCTTTGCCTTCTATGCAATGTCATTGCAAAGTTTCCATTAAGACCAGTAGTCTGATACTACTATGTAAAAAGATAACAAATAAAATTAGTGATGACAATGAATAAAATTACCAAAACCGAGAGGCACACAATGAACTTTGGGGGTCAGGTTTTGCCAAGTTGCTAATTCAGTCAAGATGATGATTAAATTTGGCCATTCAACAAAATATGTCATCATAATGTAGTAACAAAGTAGTAGCAGTACAGTATGTACCTGAATATACAATGTATCAAATAAAACATTGTAAGTGTGGCAGATCGTGAATGTTGTCTACCTTGTGTCTAAACTGCCACTGAGGGCTACTACTAACTACAACAAATCCTTCCTTGGCACTGACCGTTCTGATTGGCATGATAACCTGAATAACTTTATAGAGTGTGTTCATGCCATTTGAGGTTGACATTATTCCGGTCACGTTATTCTTGGACTGCACAGTCATTCCAGCTTCTGTCATGTGCTGAGAAACCCCTCTCATCTTTCAAGAATTACTCATATCACCCTCATAGCACTGAGTCACCTCTTTCCCATGTGCTCTATTTGTTCTAATGTGCCTTTATTCCCCTCTGTCCCTTCCTTCTTTCCCCATTTCTTAATTGAGATTCCCTTGCATGGTCTTTGGTTTACACAGATTTTTCCTTTTCTTTGTGTCCCTCAGTCCAGAGGTTGTTTCTGCTGCTGCATAAACACACCACAGTGGGTCATTTTGTTGTCTTTAAAGAGAATGTGACCATCAAGGTTCATATCTGACCACAGAAATAGTAGTTTGACAAATATCATAATACCCAGTCTTCATCAGAGGAAGGAATTTGTCTAGTTTCAACTGCATCTCCTGCATCAGCAAATGCAAGATGCTCATTTTGATTAATCTCCATAACAACTGTGCAAATTCCATCCACCAGTGAAAACTGTAAAATGCAGTTGAAAACACAGATTGATGGTTGAAACCTGTGGAAAAGGCCAGTATGAAGACTATTTGCTTTCATGTACGACCCCTGCACTGTCTGGAATGCTTGGTTGGCTGCATGGTTAAAAAAAAATGTTGAATTTGATGATATATATTTCATTTGATTCTCTTGTTTCTCTGTAAACCAGGTCCCCATCTGGGTGAGTTTGTAGTGGAAGAAGTTAATTTCACTTGTTGCAATACTGTGTGCACTGCAGGCAAGAGTAAAGAATTAAAGACTGAGAAGTGATGTAAGCTAACATTACAGCTTAACAACTGCACATGCTGCTGTCTTCCCCCAAGGGTGTTGTGTCCTTTTGCATAGCCATTATCCCCATTTAACCTACTGTGAGGTGTTTTTTGTTTTTTTTAAAGGTGGGTCAGTACAACCATTAGGTGGTTTCTGTGATCATCCAAAGGCCAAAGTGATAAAACTGATCATTTACTAATCATTTGAGTTCAAGTAAACATACTCTTACAGAATCGATTCACAAAGTCTCATATTTGTCCATTATGAGTAAAACAAAGAGAGACTGGGTGAAAGAAGAGACATTTGGATAATTACAGGTGCCTACAAGAGTGTGTGCTCACATGATCTGACAAAAGGAGGTGGCAGGAAGTTCTGAGGCCACTAATTGTCCTTAAATCGCTCCTCAAAGACCACACGATGACAGGAGGAAACACCCAACGTTTGGCTCAGACACGCACACACAAACACAGTGAGCCGATTATCAAGTCTGACCGTAGATTACGTAGTAAGACAGGAGCTCAAACATGCTCATTTTGTAGTCTTACTGTTGACTTTACGTGCATAAGGCAGCAAGAGAGTTTCCGACCATTCTCACACACACACGTACACACACTCTGCAGCGCAGCGGCGAAAAGCCAACCCAGCATGTTACCTCAGCACCTTGGCTCTCACCAAAGCACCACATCATTAAAAACTCATAAGCCATTTTTTTTTTTTATTGTTATTTTTTTTATAAATGGTTGTTAGAGCAGAACCCATCCAGACTTAACCTCACTGTGAGCCAGGAGACTAAATTATGTATGAGCACCTTGAGATGACATCATTCAAGAGAGTCTTCTGGAGGGAGCCCACGTCACTAGTGGTTCCAGCTCGACGCTATTGCCGCTAGTTTGTAATGGAAATTCTCATGCATTGTGTGAACGTGGTATGAAAATTGTCCAACAATTGTTTAAGATTAGATTTCCTGCTACCCTACCCTGCCTGACAGATCCCTTCAGACTTTAAGATTTTAGGTATGGTTAGTTAAAGACTGTAGCCCATGTGTTGCATTAGCCTGGAGAGCTTATGAGCAGTTAAATAGCCGCTCTAGTGACTCTGTGAGGCTGTACTTAGGCACAGTGAAGCTTTGAGCTCAGCACTCTAATATGCTGACAATGTCTGATTTTTGTACAATGTTTACTATGTTTACTATCTTAGTTTAGTGTGTTAGCATGCTTAAGATGGCCAACTATTTATTGATCATTGGCTACAGCTGAGGCTAATGGGAATGTCATTTGTCTTGTCAATACTTTGTCATAATTGGGCAAAGTAATCACAATTAATTTGAGACTACATAAATTATGTTGCATTTTGTGTAGTTCTACATAATTTGCGTGTTTGTATGTAAAATGTTGCGTGCATGCACATATCCAGGGAAGCACCCTCTGCTTAAAATACGTCCTGGCGTTCTTGGCTACAGTGTGTGTGGATCTTTCTTTAAATAGATCTTGGCTGGTTCTCGCTCCAGAAGGGATGTGAGATGGCCATTTCACTGGATATCCTGTCTCATTACTCTGAAGGGCCAATCAATGTCTCTGTGGTGTCCGTGGCCGTACATGGCATGTAATTAAATCTGTAGTTTGTCAGTGAAACCTCCACAACTCTCTGCCCAGAGGTTGTTGTGCAGCACCCAGCATTCCCTGTGATAGTGTTGCCAGTTATGCGACAATGAAAACTTCCCATTTGTGGCTTTAGCAGTCTTGTAATGGTTTATTTGTTCCACTGTAGGTGGAAGAATTTTTGAATCGCTCGCTGGTAGGAATGCAATTCAACATGTAAGGTGGTTAATTCGAAGTAGAATACTGAATTCAGATATTTTGATATTGAGGTTTTACAACAAAAATCCATTGCAGCTGTTTTGGACACATGTGGATGTGATGTCATATTGTTTATATTTTCAGCAATTGAAGAGACGCTGAATACTGTACTTGTATTTTACATGAGTATTACCATTTGTCTTGATTTACTCCATCTTCTGGTAAACAATATCTGGCTCTTTGGCTGCCAAATGCTCCATCAGCTAGTAACTATGGTGCTTTGCAGATTTGGTGGGTTTATCATACTGTTTTTACCAGACTTAAAATCTATACAGTAGATTTTCCATGGAACCAAAACAAGGACCTGAGAGAGGCTTTTACTTCTGGGTTTCATGTTACACCTTTGAATTGCTGCTGTTATTGAAGTAAATGCTAAACTGTTTTTTCACCAGTTACCTGCAACACTGAGGCTATCCACCAACAAACAATAATAGGTGTCCAGAAGTGCCTGGTATATCCTCTCTAATGTGGGATGTTTAATGTTTCAAGACTGTTTTACTAAACACTAGTGCATGGAGGAGAGAGGCAGTATTTTGATCGAAGAAACAGTGTTTTTCTGGTGATGGTGACGGGTGTAACTTCTCCACTATGACTCACCCTCATTGAGCAATGTCACGACCTGGAGGTCACCGGAGGTGTGTGCACAACATAATTTTATAAGGATGGTGATTACAGGCATATTATAAAGGAAGTGACTCACCTGACATGTTTACAGCTCTGTGTGCAGTGATTCACTCTTTCCATCTTTAAATTGTTGTTTTTCCATCATGCTTTTTTTCAAAATCTGATATGATTCATTGTTCCAAAGCTTCTTAAGATCACAGTCAAATCCACATTTACATACACTATTATTAGATGAGTGCAGGAAACTGCAGGGTACAGTGGGTGGACTCTGTTATGAAGCTTTCACACCCATAACAGCCTGTTGTACAGTGGGTTTGTTGTTGTGGTTTACACTTCACAGCTGCTGCAATGTGACATTTTTGTCTGCGCTACTCAAGATGTTTCAGTTAACTGTCATTCATAGAGTAAGTCCGTATGTCACTTAAATGAAAAAATGAAATAAAAGCGCAATGATTCAGTCTCTCAAGCTTCATCATCATGCCACACACAAATAGATCACAAATGCTCACGAGGAGAACACCTTTTGCATTAAATGGGCAGCATCACGTTATAGCTCGAAGCCACAGCTTCTTGTCTGCCAGATCCTGCCAACGACATATATCCCACACTACGCTGCTATCCACCAACTGTAATTTCATCAGATGTTCATAAGTATACATAAGTTGCAGCTTAAGCATAAAACATAAGAAAGTGCCTTGCAATATGACATGACTAATATAGCAAGTTAAGCTTAAGCATTGTTCATTGGCCCACACTAGGCAAACAAAACTTGAAGCTGATGCTCCAGGACAGTTTTTCCTAATTGCTGCTGGTGAAGAAGTGTACGCTATTGCATGCCGTCTTAGAGTACTTTAAGGCTGTTTAGTGCAACACACGTCAGAAAAATCACCTAAGTAGAGCAATTTGATATACACACATAGCTCACACCAGATCCATTGTGCAGACAGATGCAGACGAGGTGCAGTAGTGTTTGTGGTGGCGTATCGTGACACGTTCATGAGTGTCAGCTTGCGATGGCCCACATTAATTGGCGCCAACTTGAGTTAAAAACTGAGGAGGCAAAGAACGTGGGTAACGGTCGATGACTCCATGTCGTGGGGAGACTGTGCATGCTCCAGATAAGTTTGGGTTGTTTTGGGTTGCTCTGTAGTGTTTCTGTGGGCAACTTAAAGCAAACAAACACTCTGTCATCAATCATCCAATCCACATCACCAATAAGCAGTTGTTGTTGTTGTTGCTGCTGAGCAACACGTTAGTTACTCCACCCACAAAGCCTGATTCCGTAATTGTGTATCTTTCCAGATCTGCAGCTCCAAACCAGGATGCTACATTCATTTTCTTTAGCCTAGCTCATAACTGGCCTCTCACAGTCCAGATCAACTTCACTGCGTTGCAATTTTGTATTTATCCTCTGTGGCAGTGAGCACAAGCCCAAAGACTTATGAAAGACATAATGAAAATAACCAGAATCAGAAATCTAAAAGTACAGCAGTGTCACATAATAACATGCCGTAAAGCCCGATTGCATGATGTGTACTCAACAAACAGCAGGCGTTTATGCTTCCTCCCTGACCAGCATGTTCAGCTTGTTTGGTCTGGGCTACCTGTTGCATAATGTGAAGACCTCTGCAGCGAAGGGGAACATGGACACACATGTGCAACAGCTGAAGGCGTTGCGGCGTTGCATTACTTATGAGATGAGTCATGATGTAACTGTGTGGAAGCTGCGTGAGAGTCTCTGCAGGGACTCCACACATGAGACCTGCAGCCTTTCATAAGCCTTTTTCCATGCATTGCTCCACCTCAAGTGCATGACGACTTGGACCGGCGTCGTACACGTACAGCACACAAGACATGAAACTATCTCTGCTGCTACTCATTTTGTACACACAGGCACACATTGCTTTTGTGCTCAACTATAGAACTTATCTACCTCTGCACACACACACACGCACACACAGAACACATGTTGTTTTAATTAACTCTTTCTCTGAAGCCACTCTGACTCACTCGGTGCATTATGCAACTTCCCATAAACCCATGATCTTCTAGAAAGCCTTAAGTATAATCTTATTCCAATCCTGTGTGTGAATGGATCTATTTGTTTCCTTTCATATGTTCCTTGAGAACAAAAAAGAATGGATTTGAAATAGCAAACTTTTTTTTTTTCTTTCTTTTTTTCAGGGAACTGCGGGGGTGCAGGAGCATCCCTTGGCTCTGTGGTCCGTCTGACTAGCTGCTAAATGAGAAACACCTGTAAAACAGTTGCATACTGCAGCCACATGGTGTCATGAGTTGAGTGGCCAACACGTTGGTTTCCCCAGCCTCAACCTGATGCCCAGTCAGGCATCCAACACTTGCTTTAGCAAACTCGAGTTAACAGGGACTCGGATGAATCATGGGGGGAAACAACAAATTCCGTGCATCATTTTTGGAGCCTAAGTCATCAAACCGCATCAGCCTCCTTATGTCTCTAAACTTCTTATTTCCAGTGATCAGTGATTTCTTTCTTTCTTCTTTTTTTTCTACTTTTGGTGTAAAAACAAGATGCACAACTATTAATCCACCATCATGCTGTAGCAATGTGAAAAAGTGTCCTTCATCTCGGACATGAACACATAACTTCGAATTGCAGAGTTGGTGTTGGTAAAAGATTTTTATTTTCAAGTCGAAACACTGAAAAGAAAAAACAAATTAAATCCAACAAATTAAAAAAACGTCCTATGAAACAACTGCTTACATAACAATAAAGCTCTCCATGTACTGAAATGAAAGTTATTATTAACTTCTTCCAACAAAAGAATACCCTTCTGCTGAAAAGCCAACACACTACGTAGCTGTGTTGTAGAAAATGCATCATTTCTCTGGTCTGTAGCCGAGCACAGGAAAATCTGGGAACTCACGCCTCCTTTCACAGCATCAATATTTTAGCTCCCCACAACCCTCTGCTTCCGCTCAGCAGTGATGCCATGTTGAGTCAGATGTTTGACTTTAGCAGTCTTAGATCATTTCGCAAGGGGTGGGAGAGGGGTTAAAATAGGTCAGTGAAGGCAGCACATAAAATTTGTGCACTTCTGTTCAAAAGACAATGTTTCTTTCCTTACTTCTCTATAAAGTGAAAACAAGTGACTGTGAAGGTTAAGTGTGATGGAGGGCGTAAACAGAGAGGAAAAGCATTTTCATATTTAGCTGCCCAAGTGACAAAGGGCCTGCTCAGACCTGGAATTAACATGTGTCTCACATGGATCTCGAGTAATCAGATCTCACTTCCCCATCCTACATGCAAATAAACATGTACAAAAAGCAAATGCGGACCAACAGCTTCTGGAACAAAAGAGCATGTTTTGGGGGGGGGGTTTTACACAAAGACAGAAATAACGTAATGTACTGTAGCATTTTCAGAATTTACATGCAGGTCCAAATAACTGAGAATTTGTCATAGTCAGTGTTTCACAATGTTCATGTCCAAGTTCTTCAACTAAATAACTCTCAAAATTGTGCAATGTCTTTCACGGGAGTATGGGGATATTGCAATTACCAGTTCAGTGGTGAAACCAGCTGAATCAGGCAGTGTGTATCTTGGCAGGTAAGAGAGCGGTAACATGTAATTTGCATTCATTTGTGTGCATTTTGACCTCTGGGGATATCTTATATATAATAATGTTAGGCTATAAGGACTGCTAGTGTTGGGCTGAGTATATTTACTTCTTAAGGTATTCTCTGATTATCTGATTTATGTACTCACATGATTCTTGCCGTTGTTGGGTTGTTTTTTCATGGTTGAATGCACTTATTGTAAGTCACTTTGGATAAAAGCTTCAGCTAAATGAATGTAGTGGAATTACCAAGCAGAAATCAAACGTGTTTTCATGTGTATTTGCAGACGATGCCAGTTGAGTAGACCCTCCTTCGATGTAGCTCAAGACACATTCATGTACACACCGCTAAAAGAATGTGGCCACATGCGTCTCAGACCACCTTCAAATGTGGTCTGAGCAATCGGATCTCAAGACACGTTGGGGACACATTGGGCGCATTCACACCAGTACTAAGAGCTGTCTGCTTGAGATCAGATCACCCAAGACGCATGCTAATACCACGTCTGAACAGGGCCAAAATCCCTCTCGTGATTTATGACAGTCCTATTTTAAGGCCACAGGAAGCTGGCGTTTAACGTTACGGCCTTGGAATGATAGTCTAACACTGTCAAGCAAAGATTCAACCCCCAGGTATTTGAAGTGAGCTTGTTTTATGACCCTGTTAGTGACCATATTCATGGGTGGAGGAAGCCATCTTCTTCTGCCAGTACAGTATGTATTAACCCAGCAGGTCACTGAGCGTGGAAGTCTTGATCATTTGTATGCATGAGTTAATAATTCATACCCTCAAATGACTTAATGTGATTAATTGAACGAATGATGAAATATTAATTTAAGGGAACAAATTACTAATTTGTGCACATGAATTATTGTGCATTTTCATCACCGTCATCGCCTCACATCATTCCTTTGTTGCTGTGTGGTCACGGGTGAGTCTCAAAAGAGCTCAAAGGTCACGGAGACCTTGCCCGAAGGATGAGCCTGTAATCTGCCACTTATCAGGTGTGTGTGAGAAGGCTCCGCCCTCCAATCCATGGTGACCTCTTGAACTTCCTGTTAGGACCAGGTCAAACTCCTCAGTGTTTACCAGGATACACAGGAATTTTTACAACATGAAAGGTCTGCTGGGAATTCCACAAGTGGCCCACTTCAAATGAGGGCTGCTCTGCCTTAAAGGGCCAGGCATGTGACCCCAGGTTCATAGGTCAAGTAAATAAAGCTTTATGGGGGTCCATGAGGAACAAGAATGTCAGCTTTTAAAGCATTTTATGCAACACAGTTCTGCTGACAGGCTTTATAGACTTTGTTTTCATGCTGTTTTGCTGTATTGGTTTGTTTTGTTCTTTGGTAGCCAGATTTTGCAAGGCAATGACTTCTCTGCTGTTTGTCTTTTTGTCTTTTACTGATACTATCTGTGGAGAAATTTATGAACTGATAACATTTGTTCTCATTGTTTTCCATGGGTGTTTTTCATTTAACTCGGCATCATTGTTTTGAACACAGCCATGTGACTGCAGGGGAGGAGCTTAACTACTCTAAAGAAAGTTGTTTCTTCTTCTTCAGACTTCCTACTGGCTGAGCTTCATAACACAACAGCTACAGAACAAATTGTGTCTTTTGGTGAAAAAACAGTGTATCATAAGCTCAGATGGCCAATGGTAAATTTAAACTGACTTCAACTTGGGCCCAAAAACCACTTGGTTAGGTTACTTGCTAAGAGGGAAGACATTATTTTTCTTTCCTGCTTTGTAAAGAATACCTTTTTCATGGTTAAGGTTAGAGAAT
>JBCAUF010000032.1:15105891-15116624 GCA_038406115.1 Haemulon aurolineatum
CAACAAAGAGTTAGCTGTGAAGCCACCTGTGACCTCCTTGTCCTCGACCACTGATCTGAACAACGCGGAGGAGGATGACGACTATGACGAAGATGACGAGGAGTACCAGTGTGAGGAGGGTTCCAGCATGGCTGACCAAGCTTCTCCGAGTCCTGAGGGATCTGGGGGTCCAAGCTCGGATTGGGGTGAGACGCAAACTCTGCAGCAGCACCACCACCATCAGCAGCAGCGCCAAAGGACACAGATGAGCCACTTCCAGGTACTCCAGCTCAGAGACTTCTACAGGAGCCACCGTACCCCCAACCGACATGAGTGTGAGACACTGGGCCAGGAGTTGGGACTGCCTCACCGTGTGGTGCAGGTAAATGTCTATCCATACATATATTCATGAATTTTAAGATCGTGAAATGCAGTCTGCATGTAGTAAAAATTTTAAACGATCATTTCAATTAGTCTCAAGTCTTAAAGGTAATGGCTAATATTTATTGATATAAACATTTTTGCAGGTGTGGTTCCAGAATGCCAGAGCCAAGGAGAAGAGAGCCAGGAGCCTGAGCTCTGACTCAGCAGAGAGGGAGCAGGCGGAGCTGTCCGCAGGGGCAGGGGAGAGAGACCGAGCTTAGAGAGACAGACTACGTTCCCTTTGCTTCCTTCTACTACATTTTCCCCCAAAACCCCTCCTGCGCCTGCTGTCGACCTCTAAACATATACCCTGTCCACTTTGCTGCCAAACCTGTAACCTGAACACCCCAAAGATGCAGAGCCACAGTGGCCCAAAGACAAACTCTCTTAACTGAAAGTCGGAGAGCCCAAACCCAAGTCTTCTTTACCACAGCTTTCCTCTTTTCATATTGTTCTTAAACTCTCTTTCCTGGTCTGTACTTTCTTGTTGAAAAGAGCTCCTCTCCCTATTCCGTCAGACACCTTACTACAACCAAACACCACCTTGATAAAAACCAACCAGATGCCACAGAGGCCAAAGAGCATTCTCCAAGTATGTGACCTCACTGCCCAGCTAGACCTGCAGTCTACCTCTCAGTCTGCATGACAGACTCACAGTGGGCCCTCCACCAGACAGTGCTAGATGACTAGCTGTGTAGCATGTAGTGCCAGTCTGTAAGAGGCTGGAAAAGAAATTGTCAAAGAGATTTTAGTGTAAATAGAGAGCTCCAAAAGATAAACTTGAAGAAAAACAAAGCAGTTAACAGTGGAAGAAGAAGAAGAAGAAAAAGAAGATGGTGATGAAAAAGAAGAAGGAAAAAAAAAAACGGAAAAATATCCTTGAAATAGACGGAGGTATTCGCATAGAGCTTTTGTAAAGACTGACTCAGATTCCAAAGCTCGTAACCAAAATTTTACATGTCTGTGGATTTAGTTTCAACATGTTTGTTTTCAACAACAAACTGCAGAGCTGACGTCTGTACGGTGAAAGGGTGAGATCTGCAGCTGGCATAGGTAAGCCGAGCACCAATAGACTGATCTGGTGCTTGAATGCAGCTTCACCCTCCACAAGCCAATGATGAGTCTTCTGTTGTACATGTACACCTTCTATGTTCCTTTAGTGGATAACAGCCCAAATAGCACAGAACGTAAAGGCCAGTTTGTCCTGTCCAGGCAAACTATTTTTTATAGCACTCAACCATTATACTGTATATGAAAACTTTAACCAAACTCAAATTTACATTGTGTGTGTTTAGTAATAGTTTCTTAATATAAATCTTATGGATTGAGATAAACTGTCTTGCTTCGATATAATAGTGTCATGATTATGAAAAAGATTATGACAGCTTTGATATGTTCAGGCAAGGTGACTTACTGCCTTTCCGTTCTATTTGAATATACCAATGGCTGACCAATGTTATGTGATTAATGTAAAGCTTTCTATGCTCAGGTCAACAGCTCAACATGGCTCCGCTTCAAACGTGATCTTAATACTGTACTTTTCTGTTTTTAAAACAGAAGGGGCATGGTTTAACCTTGGACTAAGTATTAAAAAAATATCTACAAAAACACCTGTGTATTTCAAAGATCTGAGCTTTCACCTCTGAGTAATAGATTGTTACAAAAACCTTATTGAAACTAAAGTGTTTAATAGTGTGAGGGGTAAATGTACAGTATTTAGCTTTTGTATGGTTGACTCAAGACTTCATTGGATGATTGAGACATAGCTCCCTTTTCCACTTACAGATAGGGAGCTACTGCGCAAAGCTGAGAAAAACTTCGGATGTTATTGATGTTATTTTTGTACACTTAATTTATTTTCCCTCTTTCTCCCTCCCTACCTACTTTCCTCTTTTTCTCTCTACCTTTCTTCCTGTGTTCATTTGCAACCAGTCCTTATTCTAACTGTAATAATGATAATATAACAATAATAGCTAAACAATAATTAATGCTTTAAGACAAAAATCCAAAGACGTGATAATACTTTAACCATATGACCTACAAAAATAAGCGCTACTGTTTACTTGACGATGTATTGCTGTTTTTAAAGAAGGAAGGAGTCCCTATATCTAAGCTACTGTTTTCTGCCTCTCATAAGCACACTGGAGACTGTAACCAAAACCCCAAACTAGAGCCATGGCAGTCTGTAATATAGCGGTTAAAGAGTTTTACTTCTCTTGAGAAATGTTGCAGTTTATTTTTCTTTCTTTTTTTACCATAGTGTTGAACTTCAGCCCTTAAGGATGTCCAGTTTGCTGCTAATGTACTGTAGTTTCTAACGATACTGTAGAAAGATGCATGCTCTGATCGCTTTACCACTAGGCTTTAATGACTACAAACTGTAATGATACCTGTGATGCTGTTGATAAACTGCTCCTCTGTTATTCTGTTGAAAACAAATGGATATGTGGGGCTCAATTCCATCAGGTTTGTTTTTCAGTATCCTATTAATTACCCCTACTCAGAAGATTAAAAAAAAAAAGGCTTTCGTAATACCAGAAATATTTTTTCAAGCTTCCAGTTTCAGAGAAACCTGCCTGGGGCATTAACTTCTCAATACGTATGGAGATACTGCATAGCTATTTGAAGGAGTTTAGCCCCAAACCCTCCACTGGTATGTTGTCGGTCTTTCTGTGTTGCAATGTCTCTGCTCCATTTGTCCAGCTTGAAACAGCTTTGCTGAACTCAGACTGACATCACAGCCAACTTTCCAAAGGATGTGGACTGACTAACTCTGTCATGTTTTGTTCTTAAACTAACCAATGTTTACGACAATACCAATGAGCTTTCTTCTGTACAGAAATGTGCATTCCAAATACCACAAAGGCAGTTTTTTTGTATACTGATTATTTTAAATTTCATTTCTCTCATATTCTCTTGATCTTAGTGACTGTAAGATGTACATATTGGGGTCCTCTATGGTGAAGGGACTCTGTTATCCTTAATGTAGGTAAAACTATTCTTTTCGTTTTTTTCTGGATATGTTGTTGCCATAGTGATGACCAAAAAGATACCTGTGATGTGCACCTGTCCTTATGTCCTGCTCCAGTGGTTTAGTGTGTCTCTATACTCTCCCACCCCTGGTTCTTCCCTACTGGTGTGTGTTTCTCTTCCTTTCCCCTCCCATACTCCACTGAGCTAAATAAAGTCTGCTTTGGTGCATGCTCTGGTCTCATCCCTTTGGTCTAACCGAGAGAAGCCATTTTGTGAATGTTGTGGTATGCAAGGGTGTCTGCCTGTGATGTGTTTCATATTCCAGGTTGTATGTGCGGCGGTGGTGTGTGTCTGGCTGCAAGGCTTTTGATGTGCAACCGTGTGTGCGTGTGTGAGTGTGTGTGCGTGTAACACAGCAGTGTGTGGAAGGCGCTTGGTGAATGGAGCCATGACCTCTGGGGTCACTTCATTAATTACATCTGTGACATTCAGCCAGATGAGTTTCCTTTGTGACTAAATGATATGATGAATATTAACGACCTCGGATGAATTACACTGCTGCTTCTGCTGCTGCTCCTGATGATAATGTGTTTTACGACTCTGGGAGAGAGGGGAGGAAAATTGCACACTACAGCACATTTAGGACACACAGATTTTCATATGCAACATTTCAAAGACCACGGCGTAGGTTGGGTAGAGCAGATTTTTATTATTTTGTTCCCCTTTTATTGAGTAAAACTTTCCAGTGCTTGATGAGACAACTTACCAGGCAGGAAAAACTACAAGACAGGAATGTGTTGTTCTTTTCAGAGTCTCCGGCGCCAACGGCGGTATCTGCTCCTTGTTCCCCAGCAGCGAGCCATTCATCCAACCATTACACATAAATGCGACAACAGAGGAAACATATCCGCGAAACAGTTTTGATTGGGGTTGCAGGGAACAGAAAAACAGATTCGTGTGGAGAACAATGGCAAAGTAAACACAGAAGAGGGCTTTAGATAGCTTCGTGGCTGATGATAGCCATCTTAGAAAGTCATCCTGATAAAGTGATCCCCCACCATTTCTCCTTCTCCCTGTCCTCCCCCTCTTAATCAAATGAGTACTGTGCAGCTGGTGGGGTTGCGGCAAAAAGGGGTACGAGTGTGTGTGCAGAGGAGGTGGAGGGGTGGGGGGGTTTGAGGGATGGCGTGAAATTATTGCCTGCTGGTGTATATGTGTCGCTGGGGGTAGTAGGGTAGAGTAGGGGGTTGGGCTGGGGCTGGGGTTTGGGGGGGTGGCAGCGGGGAGGAGGGGGGGCGGGGGGGTGTAATGTCATTGCCTGCTGGTGTATCTGTAGTGGGGGCTCATTTAGATTTAGATTGGTTATGTGAGGAGAGAGCTGAAAGGCCAGCTCATGTTTATGCATGAATCCCAAAGCATGCTGCCGTGGTGGAGCCCCGAGTTAAAGAGACAGAGCTGAAATACATTCGCACATTTAGACACAGCTCTGCGTCTCCGGATAAAGCTTCAGACGCGGTGACGCCGTGCAATCAGATACATTTCAATCAGCGCGTGCATGGGTAGGCCTGTTTGGGGCATTGTGTGTGTACACATAAAAATTACACCTCCGACCAAATGAATATCACACTGCCTCCTTTAATCTTAAAATTGTGATCTAATTTCACTTTTAAAAATGTGAACATCACTACCCACTGGCCGGCTGTGTCCCGAAGATTGCCTCGGTATCTTCTATAGCTGATGCAGAGCTATACACAGTACATCGGTGCTTCCCACATTACACTCACTCACACACCGAGAGTAATCAGTAAATGTCTTTGAAGGAGAGTTTGTTCAGCACTTCATCAGGTATAAAGTGGTTTTTATTTGGAAATGTGGTCCCTATCCATCTTTTAAATGACTTTTTAATGGTCGTCACACCATCCTAATCAATCATGTGGCAGAGCTAGCCTGCAAGCGCAAATACACTCTATTTATAATTCCTACATTCTGCCGCAAAAACTGACACTGTGCCTTCTTAGGACTGTAAACCAACAGAAAAATGAGTGAAATTGTCTCCCTGATTTTGAGAAAACATTAGAAAGACTTCCTGTACCGATTTCTAGCATCCTAGTTATGAGGCACCCGGAGTAATCTGTCTTTATATCATATCAGCACTCTGCAGACCTCTGTGGAGAGAGTGGATAGAGTAACTCCATGAAAATACTGCTGTTTATTGTCATTCTTTGGTGTCTCTACATTCAGGCCCACACTTTTTTTTTGTGACCCCCTCACCATCCCCCATCCAGACCGGCACCCCCCATTGGCCCCCCTTTAGTACTTTACATCTATAATGAGATACAAATACGCATCAGCAGGACAGTGTCTACGCCACGCGTCACTGTGTGAATATTACTCACACTTATTAGCTGGATTATGTTAATCTTTACACTCTCTGCTCACAGACAACAGACTCCCCATGATATGGGGGTGGTCACGGCAGTAAGCGTGTGTTGTCGTGTGTGTGTGTGTGTGTGTGTAGGGCTGCATGTGTGTGTTGAAGTGATTGCCATGTTGTCAAACTGATCTGCATGTGAAAGGGCGGTCTAATTACATCACTTATGCAAATAAGAAATGCACGTATGCACGCGCATGCATACACACCAGTGACAGCTTACTACTAAGGTCAAGAAGACAGTGTGAGCTATCCTCTTACTGACAAACGCAGGGTGGCATCACCACCTGTCAGAGACAGACATGTCTTGACACAAAACATACAAGTCACAGTGGATGTTTTGATACACTCCTTCAGATAAATTAGAAAAAAGAGAGGATGGGTAAGGCTCATGGTAGACGAAGGCACTTAGACTGTTATTGGAAAATGTCCGAGCGCATATCAACTGATTAGTCTTTTTTCAGACTGAAACATTGATAGTATCCCTGTTGGAATGATTGATTGAGTCTGACACATTTTAATTACGCCCAAATTAAATGAATCGGCTGGCGGACTATAAAACATTGCTGTTTAATAACGAGTCCCTCCATTTGCCTTTTTTTTCTCCTTCCCTCATCCAATCCCATTTTGGCTGCCCGCACCAAATAACCTCTCTCCATTTAATGATATGCAAATGAATTTTCATGAACCCCATGATCCCATGCGATGATTAAACTGAGATGACATTAGCTGCCATGCTGCTGCCACTGTCAGTGTTTCCGTCTGCCTCCTTTCTCTCTCCCTATCTCCACCATCTCTCTTTCTGCGGCCAACTGGTGATATTAAGGGGTTCATTGTCACCGTTCCCTTATGAATTTTCTTTGTGAGAGTCGACATTCTGCGTATCCAGCGTCATATCACAGAAGTTTCTCCAAAGGCAGTGGAGCTGGAGCTGGAGCTGGAGCTGGAGCGTCAGAGCGCGCAATGTTGGGTCTCGCACCACATGTGGTCGTGGAGCACACAAGACGTACACGTGAAAACGATACACAATTATTGTAACGCCGTAACATCACATAGACGATTTTGGTAACCTTCCACATCTCTTCATTTTCCACTTCCAATGCTCCCCTCCCACCGTTCCGTTTCAGTCTGGATCCAGCTCCACCTCTGCTGTCGTTTATTGTACTCCATTTGCATAATGAAGCCCGGGCTTAATTAAGATCCCACTGGAGTCTGGAGCCAAGGATGAAGGAAAGAAGGACGAGGAGGAGGGGAGGAGGGAATCCAGCGTTCCTTAGCTTATCCGCACGTGTCCAAATAGGAGGCACAATTTAAGGGGGGAGAAAAGCGTTGACGAGCGATTAAATCGCTAATTATGATCGGCTGTTAGAATTAGTGTGTGGCTGTTAATTAGCTGCAGATGAGATGCCCAGACAGTTGCCCGCCCCTGACGACTGCAGCACCCTCCCTGACTGGCAATAGAGAAACACAGCTTGACACCCTGAAGATGATGCCAACACATCCCTCCCTTTGACACACACACGCGGCAGTCTGAGGGGATATCCCTTTAAGAGCATCCCAGGTGTGCATGTGCAGGAAAGAGGCTCTTCATCATTCTTGTCCACCCACTCCCACTGTTCTTCGTTAAGCACAAAATTCCCTGCTTTTTTTTCTCCCTCTTCTATATCCTTTATTCATTTTGGTCATTATTCCTCTTCTCTTCCTCTCCTTAATGGAATGGTACGATCCCTTGCTTTGCTTTAGGTCTTTGTAATGGGCAGCAGCTTCCTTCCAGTGCGGCAGCTGGCACAGAGTTGGCACTGAGGAGATGGTTTTTGTCCCATACTCGTACCACAGTTGCGTTTGTGGCTCTGATTCCAACCTTCTGCTACTATTTTGCGTCCGCGTTCACCACGCTTTTTGTGTAGCTTCAGGATGGCGCCCGCGAATGCCTCCCAGTTTGCGTCTGGCATGGTGCCATCTCTGTTTCGGGTTTCTCCCTTGAGGGGATGCCACCGCCAAAACATTCAAGGCATCCGAAATGTTCTGCTCACCGTATGGAGGTTCCTGTTTTGCAAATGTGTTTGTCATGTTGGCTTGGCAGCGTGCCATCTTCCTCCCCGTGCCCTCGCCGCCCCTGCAAAGATGCCATCACTGAATCGCTGGCAACCGTTGCCCGGGCACCTCTTCTTGGCTTTGTCCAAGCAAACAAACGGCGATTAGCAGCAAATCCTCAGAGGTGAGTCTCCTCGTCGTCGACTAAGACACTTCTCCGCCGACCGCTTTGACCGCTTCGGTTGTGCCATGACTGCAGGCTGGCACGGTGCCCGCTGGCTGGCACGCGGCGGCTGGCACCACGAGGAAGAAAAGTCGGAAAATGGACAGAATGCGGGATTTTCCACCGGCGTTTTTCTTCGTATGAGCATCGGTCATCACGGAGTTAACGTTAGAGTTTCGTAGTATCATCCATTTCTCTCATCAACATTCTTCTACGTTCCCTTTCCTTAATTTACATCTGACTCATCCTCTGTCTGCTGGCATCTTGCTCACTCCCATGCTCTGCTGTCCTCTGGTGCTTCCTCTTCTCTGCCCACTCTGCTGCTTGCCGTTTCGCCCCATTGTGGCTGTGCCAAGGTGGCACCATGGTAGTAGTATGGAGGTCTGTTTCTCTTCCTCCTCCATTCTTATTCTCCTCGCCCCTTCGCCCATGCCCATGCCCGCCCCCGCTCAAGTCCTGACTGGATGGCACTGTGCCAACCTGCCACCGCCATCGCTCTCATTTGTAGCTCATCCCTCCGTTGCCCTTCCCCCTGTCTCTACATTTCCATCCCTCTCTCTTCCCCTCATTTCATTCATCCACTTTCTGAATCATTTACTCTCTCTGTACTCTATGTATGAAATGCTGCATTTATGCACACACACAACGTTACTTCACTGACGCACATGCAACTTTTCATTTCTTGAACACGCGCCACGAATTGTCGGTCTTTGTTGTCATTTGGGAGACTTTTTTTTTAGGCACCTGAAGGAATGCTCTCAGTGACTGCCCGGTAGGTAATTACCGCGGCACTTACTTATTCCACCGAGACAAGAGGAGAAAGACGAAGAGAGCCCTGAGTTTGTGGAAAGCTCGTGTTGTTTTAATTAACTTTTACCAACCCCCATCACGTTGGCTTCGTTTCACGTCTCTAGCAGCCTCGCGCAGGTTGTGCTCATTCACGTGCGCACGACACAGAAACACGACTGACGCGATTATCGGTAAAATCGATTGTGCACCATTGACTTCGCCCTCTTCACCAAGATGACCCTTGCTCTCTTGTTTTTCCTTTTTTTTTTCACTCTCCTCCTTAAAATCTCTCGTGTCAGACAAAAGCCGCCAGTGGTGGTAGAGGTATTAAGCAAATACTCTCATTAGTACACAAAACATAATGAATATGTAAATGATGTGTGTAATTTATGCATGGGCTGAGAGACTTGTTCTCTTTTCAGTCCTCTATTGTATTCACTCTATTTATATCCCCTTTCCTTAAAACTTCACACTCTTACGCCGATTCTCCTCTTTTCTTAAGACCACATACTGTGAATGAATCCAAGGGGGACTTCTTGCGGGCTCACTATTGTCTCCTTTATTTTCCGTTTTTTCTTTTTTTTTAACACGTTTCGCCTTGCCTTCAACCATAGTTTGTGGTTTCCAGCACTCTCTCTGAGTCTCTCTTTTTCTCTGTTTGCGTCTTTCTGCTCGCAGCCTGTCCTCTCCGAAAACAAACCCTGCAGTGACGCATTAAACCAACAACTGAGTGTTTGAACAAGGGTTTTTCTTCCAGGAATATGAATACTGAATAATCTATTCACCAAATCACATCCACACTTGACCGTGTTGTGTGCTGTGTTTTCCCTTTGTCCCTCTGTGACTGTGTTGATCTTTATGTGTGGTCCAAACTGTGTGGCAAATTGAAGCGTGTCCTGATAGACGGCGAGTAGCCTCGCTCCTGTCTAGGATAAACACCTATAATACTCTGGCTCCCTTGGCAATCACCATAGCAACAAACCGTGGTACCCACGTGAGTTGCATAATAAGATGTTCCCCAAGACCACGGACCATAAAGCGGCGACAAACTAGGTGCGCGCAGCAACGAATGTGAATCAGAAAATAACCATTAAACGTAAAACTTCACCTCGGACTCATTCCAGACCGCTCATTTCTATTTATCAATAGGCTCACATCCCACAACACCCGCCCTCAGACGTGCGTGCACCTTCTCTCTGTCTCTCCAGACCTTAACAGGTGCTGATGAGCCGCAGTCAATGATTGTAATGAGCTATCGATCACCGTGGGAAAACAGAGGGACAGAGAGGGGTGAGGAAGGTAGGGGGAACCAGAGGACACACACACAAACAGAAGGAGGTGGACTGCCAGCGGGAAAAAAAAAAAAAAAAAAACTTCAGATGAACTAAATGGAGACAAGCTACCCAAGACAGAGTATCAATACTTGCTTTAATCAAGTCCTTATCTCCCATTGTTCTGCTTAAAATAGAATTTATGTGAAAGCGCTCTCTGGCAGCGCAGGTTGAAGGGGAGCTCGCTCAACTCGGAGCAGCTTCTGGACCGGCTGATCTGCTCGGGATGACCGTGCAGACATGCTTGTCATGACCGAGTCCAGATGCCAGGGAATGGCACTGACGCAGTATCTCTATTTTCCTCTCTTTTTTTTTTTTTGTGCTGTGTGCATGGAGTGGAGGCAGACAGCTTTAGGGAAGGGGGAGGTGCGTTGTGTGTGTGTGTGTGTGTGTGTCGTGTGTGTTGGCTGGCGTTTCAGATAATGAAATGCAGCAGGGAACAAAGAGCTGGGGGCCCCTATTCTCTGTGCTGCAGCTTCATTTTCACTCCCGTCAGTCTATGATTCTTCCATACCTTCTTTCTTGTGTACGTGTGTGTGTGTGTGTGTGT
>JBCAUF010000032.1:15214536-15225272 GCA_038406115.1 Haemulon aurolineatum
ACGTGTCAGACGAAGTGCATATCGAAAACACTTTGCAAATTTGAAATACACAAATTAACAGAAAACACAACTGCAGAAGCCACACAACAGAAATCTCCAAACTAAAACTAAAGTGAATGAAAACTGATGTTGACAATGAATGTATGAACGTAGCTCGACTTGGCATGGTTTTTGCAGCTTCTTGTTTGTTTGAAAAGTCAATGAAATGTGTGCTTGCATACATTCATTATGTTTACTTTGTGACTATCCGATAATAAGCAATGTTGTTCATTGTTTTTATAGTTACATATTTGTGTACTGTGTCATCTAACGTTAGGCTATAATGAAACTAGCTGTGCAGTGATTTTCATGGAATGCTTTTGCCTGCCGTTCTGCACTTGTGTGTTTGAATTGTGTTTTGGATGTGCAATTTGTCTGAGAAGTCTCAGCCACCGTAAAGCCATGTTTGAGTTTAAAAGTAAACAGCATCTTGAGCAAATGAAAGCTTAACTGGCTTTGATTAACATTTGCAAGATAAGACCTTGAGCAGAAACAGCGAACAGCGTTTTAAAGGTGAAATATATGACACTTAGAACATTAATATGGCAGGAAACAACTATTTTCCATGTGAAGATGTTGTGGAGTCATGGCACCCCGAGCAGAGACTCAAGTTACACGTCCTCTGTGTGTGTTGAGATCCAAACTGATCAAAACAAACCTTTGCAGGCCCGCAAAAACATGCAAGTCCATGGATCTGCATTTCTTTTATGTTTGTATCAAATTACACATATGCAATCAACTGAGTGGCATATCAGAGAGAGCGAGAAAGAGATTGGGAAAGAGCGAAAGATATAGAGCAGGAATACTAAGCAATATCGAGACATCCCTGAACCAGATAAATGACACTTATTTTCTGATTGTTTTACAGTGGAAATCACAAATAAACATGGCTGTGCAACCCTGCAGCTATTCACTGTAATGCCCGATTCTGTCATCATACTGTATGCGGCAGCTAAGAGCCTTTTCAATAGCATGCAGGCGCCATGTACGTTGGCATAGTTGCAGTGTGGGGCCACTCTGTCCTCTTCGTGTTTACTTGCAACAGACAGTAGTCTGCTGATGAACGGCATATATTGCACCTTTAAGTCAATGGCAGTCAGCAATAAATCTGTGTATCTAATAGCTGTCTGGAATCTTCTCCCATCAAGAAACAAAGAATTACAGTGACCATGCTCACGCACCTGCTCCAGTGCATAGGTATCTCTAGAGCAGGTGTCCAGTATGTGGACACCGAGGGAGACCCCTGGCAGCAGGGTGTTGTCCATATTGATCCTGTCTATGGCAAACAGCATGGCCTCCAGCCTCTGGATCCCCCTGTCCTCATTCACACGCCCACACTCCTCCATCCCGGCACCCTTCTCGTGCACCGGGAACAGGCCACCGAGCACCAGATCTCCCTCGATGCGGATCTCCCGGCGGGACTGAGGCGGGTCACCGACAGAGAGCAGGACGCCCCGACACATCATGGCCAAGATTAGAGCTGGAATACGGGACACCATATTGGGCTCAGGGAGGGCTAGGATTGTCAAAATGTGAGGAGAGGCTTGACAGAGAGTAGGGCAGAGGGAGGTGGGGGGCTGAGGGCGAAGGTTAGGGGTGAGGGGTTAAGGGTGAGGTGTACACTGCGCGGTGGGGTTGAGTCAAGCTGTGGCCGTGGATGCTTGGGTCGGTCTGTGGCCCATGAAACGGTCAGGGAGAGCTGAACTGGACCACACATGGAGGGGCACACCATCTGGACATCAGTCCTGCTTGGAGAGGAGAGAAGAGGAGAGGAGACATAACCCAAGTCAATGTGTGTGCCACGGGACGAATCACAAAGCTGTCAGGTGCTGCAGGATGAAATACCTTTCTAAGTGTAACGATAAAGTATAAAAGCAGCAAAGTAGACCTTTAGTGGAGTTTGGGGACACTGTTAACAAGGGCTCAAAGTCGTTTCCGCTTCACAGCCAAAGCCAGGCCATGACTAAAAAGGATATGGAATTGTTTGGAGATTGTACCCCACTGTTCTCCAACCTCCACTTCCTTACATCACCCAGTAAACTTTCTTCTTGTAAGTGTCTGTGTGTGTGCGTGTGTGTGTGTGTGTGTTTGCCCCTGGTTGTAGCAGGATAAGCCAGCTTAGATGGCTGGTTGATACATGAGCCCAGCCTTCTCATGCCACAGATCAGAAAAGCTCCTCTAATCTGATCTCTGTTCCAACAATTCTCCGCTCGTCCATGAGTTTATACCCCTAAGTATATGTGTGTGTGTGTGCGTGTGTGTTATCAGATTTATTGCTCCCCCTCTCCTCTGCATAATTACAGTGCGGGGACTGAATGCATTTCACCATGAAAGAAGCTAACTGACAACAATGAGGCCAACAACAGCTGATGCTACTTATCATAGCTTACAACTCAATTAAAGCTATCACTGCATGTTTTGACTGTCCAGTTCACCGCCATTCTCCACTTTCACTTCCTACAGATAAAACCAGATATATTTTAATACAATAACAATATTAAGTATTTTCTTATTTTTAAAGGGTTATTCCACAGATTTTACGTGCCAGTTAATTTACTTGTCATGGACAGAAGTTCCTGTTTGGGTTATGATTAGGGTTGTTGGTGAGGAAGCTTTTTCCCATGAATATCATCAGGGCTATCTCAATTGGACACTACAAAGTTTTAGCAGAAACTACACACTACAAACTGGGTGTAGATTTTGAAATATGTTGGCATTTTCCAGGTACACAAGATATAACAAAAGATGCCACTGAGGGTCATTAAAGGGACAGTGTGTAATACTTGGCATGGTTTATTTGCAAAATCTGAATATACTGTTTATATAAGTGTATACTCGCTATAAAATAAATTTCGTTTTTATATATACATATTGCAAGGATCTTGCTTTAGAGAGCGTTGCCATCTTACATCGTCATATTTATATGACAACCCGAGTAGACATTCCAGCCAGCCAGAGAGCGCGTTTCACGTGTATAAACAAACCAATGAAGAAGATGGCGGAAGGAAGAAAGAAGGAGGAGAAAACAGCAGAGAGAGAGTTAGTAGTTGATAGAGAGTAGTGAAAAGTTTTCTAGTGATAAACCTGAAAGTATGTGAATGGAAGATGCCATTTCTGCATAAGTGTTTTGGTCCTCGGAGGCCACCGTCACTTTGCCGACGGGAGGGGTGAGCTCGGTGAGTCAGTGAGCGCTGCAGTCTAGAATCTGAATGCTGGTCGTTACACACTGAACCTTTAAGAGAAAAATACTCTCCAGGGTGTTTTGAACTAGACCAGTACAATGATCTGTATTTACACATGGTATTAACATGCAGTCTGTATCTGGATATCTGCAGCACGACATTGGATCATTGACCTTTGCCTTTGGTGTTAATAAGGAGGGTGGAGCTAGTGAACTTTTCAAAAAACATGCCGAGTCCCACTGCTGCTGTGTGGGCTCTGCTTATTTTTCACTTGCAGAGGAAAGGGTCATTTATTTGGCGAGATAGCAGGAAGAGGTGGAGCTGGGAGACCTTTCAGCATGCCGGGTAGGTTTTCAGCCACACTAGCTCCATGAACTTTGCTACAGATAATTAAGGTCCCTGTTGGATACATTGTAATGACTTTGGTGATCCTAGTGCCTCCAGCAGACCAAAGTTTTCACTTGTTCAGTAAAATATCTCAACACCAAATAGATAGATTGATAAACAGTTTTTTTTACAGGCATGTGTGTCTCCTGACTTTTCCTCTAGGACCACCATGAGTTTGTCATTTTTGATTCTGGTTGAAATGGCTTGGATAACTATGGGATGGATTGCTATTAAATGTAATACAGACATTTATTGTCCCCAGGGGATGACGTGCATTGACTGTGATCTTCTTTCATCCCATGCCATCATCAAGTCACATTTTTAATGTATCCAATACTTTGGTTTATGGGCCTGCAAAGCTAATGATTATCACATCAACCTCAGCCATACTATGTGTATAGTGCTAATTAGCAAATCTAAGATAGTTATCATATTAATTATAATCATATGCTAAACACCAGAATATCATTGTCTTTGCAAGCATTTTAGCATGCTGACATTAGCATTTAGCTCAATGCACCACTGTGCAGGCTGTTGAGTCTGTGTGCATTATACACCTCGCATTAACATAAACCATCCAGATATATTGCATGTTAATACCAGGAGGAAACAGGGTATTAAAGTCAGCATATACCAGCCCCTGCTGCATTGATCTTGACCTTTCTTTTCTTGCAAGGTCCACCACTTTATGCAAGCGCAGTACTAAATGTCTGAAGATTACGGGATTCAGCTGTAATATATGATAAATAACCAGTTCTTCCTCTTGCCTCTCTCCCCCTTTCTCTCTGTGTTTATATCTTTTAAACTATTTAGCAAATGCAAAGTCAGTAAAAGCCCTGAGTAGGATGTAGCTTTCTCCTTTTAAATTCTGCCTCTCATGTCTCCCTTGCAGTCTCTCCGGTTCCCAAGAGAGATAAGACAGAAGCTAGAGGTTGACGTTTGACGATGAAAATCAATCTGGACCAAGGAGCGAGGTTGTAGTGAAATTTCTGTTGATTGCTGGCATCTCCGGCCTAAACCCTGGTTGTCTGTGTGTGTGTGTGTGTGTGTGTGTGTGTGTGTGTGTGTGCTGAGAGAGAGAGAGAGAGAGAGCCTCCCTCTTTGGTGGGCAGGTAGGAGGATGAAAGCTTCTCTTAGATGCAGGCAGCTCAGATTTTTCTGCAGGCGGCTGCCATACCTTTACCACTCTGCTCTGTAATATGACACACACGTACAGACAAACACACAAACCCAGACAAACAGCCACCCACACACGCACACTCAGACATACACACTCACCCGCATGCACAAACACACAGCTCTGCTTCTCTGAGGGGTTGACCTAAAAGCAGACTATTTCTATGTCTTAGCTCCCTTCTCTCTCCACCAGCAGAGATCTGAATTAGTGTGTTCAGGAAACATGTAGGAGACAGAGAATCAGGAAATCTGATATATCATTATTACAGAGGCAATAGGAGTCACTCTAGTCCCTGATGAGTTTGCTGGAAGAATTTGTTTCCTGTCAAAATCCCACTGGAGACAACTTAACATGTATTTGATGGATATGTAATTTAACTTTTTGGGACGGGCAATGATGGTGTCAGTGAAAGATTTATATTACTTTTCCTAGCATGCTAGATGTGTGTGTGTGTGTGTGTGCGCATGCGTGTGTGTGTGTGTCCATTGTATGTTTACACTTCGGCACTGCGGGAAAAAGCTAAATCTCTTTGAGTGATTTCCAGTATTCCAGTGAAATAGCTCCTAAATAGTTCCTGGAAATAAACTCTTTAAACAAACTTACATCATTATTAGAGGCCAGTTTGAAACTAATACAAAGGGGAACTTTGTGATGAGCTCCGTTTTGAGGACAACACTGCAACAACACTGTAGATGTGGCTGTATGTTTGTTTTGACCGTGCGTGCATTTACGTACAAATGCGTCGCATGGATGTGTGTGTTGTGGCATAGAAGAATTGTATATTTATGGAGCCAAGACTCTAACAACAGTTTCTCTCGGCGTCTTACTTTGACACTATGTAATTGGCAGCTCTTGAAGTCCATTTCCAAGAAATGTGCCAAATAATATCTCCACTGCTATCCACACTGCTCTCATGGTGTCCACTGAAATTGAATGTTTGCTTCATTATAACCTCTTGGAAAGTGCCCAAACCCAGCTTCCTGTCTCAACAGCAACTGTGCAAGCAAAGCACACACTGCGAGACAGAAAATGTTTCACTTTTTGTCCTTTCTTTATTACTGGAAATATTGCCAAAGCACAGCACAGCGCACTTGACTTATTAATATCACATGCATTTCAAGGATCATAGTATTTTTGCATGTTTGAGACACTTTATTTGAAAGCAAGTAAACTACTGTCGAGACATCAGACTGATGAATGCATTTTTCTCTCTTTTCAGGCAGCCACTGGTTCCAGATCATGTCAGTTCATGGAAATCAGCATGCTGAGGCTTGAAACTCAGTAGATACACCACAGGCCAAAGTGAACATATTTCCTTTTGACGTCAAAGTTTACATAATTACCTGGAAATTCAGTCTTAAGCTTTAAAACAGCTTAGAAGACATTCAAGTTTTAAAATTCAGCTTAAAAACCATTGCATTCACATGCTGCATGCAGATTATCTGAACACACTGTACGTCTCGACCTGTTGTGTTGGCTTGATCGGCATGGCAGACTAGCCCTTGAAATATCCATATTGCAGTGTGAGCTGACACTGATTACAAATAAGCCCTACTTGTAATCATCTCGGTATGAAGGTAGACACCTACCCGCCACCTCTAAAGCTCATAATAAAAACGTTCATCTTGTTTGTCTAATCTGTGCAAAAATTGTAGTGTAGGCGCAGTGGTGGCTTATTGTCTCTGCTGGTTGCCTGGCAACCTCATGGGGTTGACAAGACTCGAAGAAGTCACTGCACCCGGCCAAGAAGTAGTCTGCAATATAACCCCATGTACAACCACAAATGGTCGTGGTTTGTGTGAGCTTCAGAGATCCTGGAGGGCGTTACCTTTGGACAGAGCCAGGATTGCTGATTCCCCCTCTTTCCAGTCTTTATGCTAGGTTAAGCCTTACATCAAATGGACAGATTTGAGAGTGATACTGATATTCTCTAACTCTATGAAAAAAAGCCAATTAGTATATTTTGCAAAAAAAATCAAACTATTCCTTTTAGGAGTTGCATACTTTCAGATTCCCCCTTTAAATCAGTAATAAGCATATTCACATACACATTCACTTATTACATTATTACCTATTACATAAAACATATAGGCAGGGAATGTCTCACCTGAATAAGAAAGGACGAGAGCAGATGGCAGCTGGCACATAGCAACATCACCACAGACACCTATTAAAGAGAGATGCGGGACACACGTGATGAGTAAACAACAGTCAGAAAACAACCTGCCTGTCAATAGAAGAAGAGGAGAGAGGATCAGATAAAGTAGGGGGCTAACTACTGACCCCTCTCCCTGGGAGCTATGATGCAGAGTAACATCTGACAGGCAACTCCATTTCACCTCTGACCCTGCTCAAATCTGAAGTTAGTGAGTAGGCTGCATACGCCCCAGCACACACTCCTCTTTCGCTTCTCACGTTCCATCCCGCGCTTTCTCCACGGCATCACCCCTGCATCCTCTCCTCCTCTCCCTCGCCTTGCTGGTGCTCCACACTCCCCCCCCTTATTTCCACCTCCCTTACACCCTCCACAGCCCTCGCTCTCCCCCTAACAGGCAAGGCTGCTGTGGATGACACGTATCCAGCTGAGAGCAGCCATGCAGGGTCGATGGACCGCGGTATACTGAGGGGAGAGATAGCCCCACAACCCAGTCCTCTCTGCGTGTGTGTGTGTGTGCATGTGGGTTTTCTATGTTGTTTTTTTTTTTTTTTTTACTTTGTGTGTGTGCGTTCATGTGTGTGCGTGCTTGTTTATCTGTCTACAGTGCACCTCACAGCTGCACCAATGACGTGGATCTCACAGTACGGGGAGACACTGTATGTGCATGTGTGTGAGTTCTGTTTGTTTTTAAGAGAAAGACAGATGGGAGGTGTTGTATCAGAGCCTTTGTTATTACAGAACAACAGATCCCTCATTACACCTGCACACTATCAGAGCTTTATCAGTTAATTCATCCAATTGCTTTGTGTGTTTTGCCATTTTTCCATCCCATGTCCTCCTATCTCTTCCTCGCCATTCTCACGATTAAAGCCAAATTAAGTACGGTGCCTCTCATCAACACTGAGGGAACGTGAACTGAAGGCACATGAATTTCGGGAGACAGGCTCTGTGTACTGCTTTTCAAAAAGTGTGAAAAGTGCACTACTTTTATTTTGACCCCCACATAACAATTACGCGTGCGTGTGTGTAGACATGGTGTCCCAGACTTCCGACAGTCTTACGGGTGCAATGGGCTGTGACCATTAATAATTGACAAAGTGTGTTTTAGGCAGGAAAGACTGATGATCCATAAATAGGACAGAAAGATATCACAAAACACAACAGCCGAACAGCCTGTGAGACATGATGCACATCCCTCGCTCCTTTTTGAAGCAAGCACACCAATCCACATGGTACAAAACACACATTTTGTGGAGGTTCTGTCCGTGTGCTGGAAACAGACTTCAGAAATATATCAATGCCTAACTTGAGTTAAACCACCTTTATCATCAATTACCAATCAAAATCAATAATCAGGTGACTCTGATCTCAGATGACTATTGATGTTCCGTTCACACAGTCAGATAGAAATCAGCCTTTCCTGTATTGATTAGTAAGTCCATTTCGTGACCCGCATCAGGTTCAAAGGTTAGAGGCCGTATCATGTTAGAAACATAGAAATTGATTTCTTGGACCTTGCAGACAGCTGAAACTGAAAAGGTTTAACCATGCAAGCATTGATCCTTGCTTGACAAAAGAGCTGCAGGGCCACGTTTTGTAATTCACATGCCGTAATAGGTAAAAAGTACATTCATGATGAAAATTGGATTAACCCATACAAGAAGTGGTGCGCTTCAGGGCCACACAGACTAAACTGTGCTCTCATGTGCAGTGGGTACTCTAAAGCGATTCTTTGCTAAAAGAGCTTTTAACCTTAGAGCGGTCTATGGTGGGAGTACATTGCATTGTGGACTATTTTACACAGTATGTTTCACTACAGAGAGACCTTTAGGTAAACAAATTCATAATTTTGATACAATTTCAATTTAATTGTTCATTTAGATTATATATCAAGAAAAAAATTCCAACAGCTGTTATTTCTGCTTTTCTCTATTTTCATCATTTTAATTGAATGTTCACACTTTGAAACTCAGAAAACAAGTAGTATTATAGTAAAAGAAAATTGTGATCGACATTGTTTTATGTTTTTGTGCCATTTTATTGACCAAAATTGAAAAATAATTGGTAGCTCATACACACTATTATAATAAATGTTAGTTGCAGCCCTAGATTAATCTCTTATGTTTTCCCATTGAGTGTCAGTCAGTTGCCTCTGTCTTCATCTGGTGTTTTGGTGGTCTATAGCTCATCTGACATGGCGTGATTAAAAATGGCTGTTCAGCCTAAAAACAGACCAGGGTGGGGAAATGTGTGAAAGCATTCATCAGATGCGCATTTCATCACTGTAGAGGGCGGCGGCCTGTCAGAAGGAGAATTACCCCTCTGTGGATGGCATCTATCAACTTAACTGTCATGTAATGACCCTGGGAGTCATCATGGAGCATCAGTCAAGCTCGTCTTGGCACGGTTTGCTGCTGCATCCTACTTAATTCATGTTCACACCCCGCCAGTCTGTCGTCACCATGGTCGATACATGAGGTGTACAGGGCATTACAATGGACAGGTAGAGAGTAATGGAGAATAGTGACCCCGGTATACGTCAGGTGAAACAATACATATAATTGGTTTGGACGGAGACACAAGATGCTTAGGTAGAAATAATGTTGGTTGGTTTCGGTTGATTCAGGCAAGGTGGTGATGTGTAAAAACCAATTACTGCAGCCATTCCTCGCTAATTATTAGACTTTAAGTGATGCTAGCGTTTTGATTTGCTCTCCCACATTAGCTTTGGATTTGTCATCATCATAATTGGGAGACTAATTGTTCCCACTGTAGCACAAGCCCAGCCTATTGTACTGAAACATGGACAATGTAGGGCATCTGTCAAAGTGACAAATCGGCATTTTCAACTGACATACTGTATGTGTTAAGGTGTTTTTTGACTTGTGCCAATATGTGATGTATGTATGTGTAAAGAAGACAGGTAACTCAAAAAATCTATATTAGTTGTCATGCATTTTGTGTTGTCGTGTGTTAGTGTATCTCAAAACTATTCTTCTGATGGGGACAGGTGTGCTGTTTTATTGGGTAGAGATTCTAGGAACCATGGTGGCATAAATCCAAATAAATTGTGAAGAATTTCCCATCAGGAATGAATGGGCCATTGTCATGATCCTTGTATATCATTGTCTTAAATGGACATTTTGACAGCTACCATGGCTTTTATGAAAATTTACGTTTTGGCCAGATTTTAAGATTGGTGTTGTGTGGAGAGGAGCTGTAAAATATTCAAGATACACAAGATTGGTAATTTAAAACAAAGGTAGATTTGTGCTGGTCTCAGACATGTATGCCAACCAACTGCCCTATAACCAACTGGGATTGCAAATCTCCAGGGAAGATCAGACAGTACCATTTTTCCAACTTGCTGTAATTCTAAAAAACATAAATATATTATGTATTCTCATGGCATACAAATTCAGTCAATGGCATTAGGCTAGAAACGGAAGTTTGAGTGGTATTTTTGCTTGAAATTAAATGAGCTGTCAACAGACTGCTTTGTGTGTATCTGTGGGCCCCTCAATTACCATAGCAACCAGTGACTCGGCAGTCAATGGGCAGAAAAGGGCAAAGGTGACTGTGATTGGCTCAATGGCCTCAATGACCCACTGCTATTAATACACACTTAGTAGCCCTAATGGCAGTATTGGGATGTGCATCAATCATCAGACACACTCTAAAATTTTAAGTATGAAATTTTCTAGTATACATAGACTGTATATACGGTTGTCGGAGCTAAAATTATGATGGCATATTTTTCAAAAAGATTAACTATTACATGCATTCAGTTCAC
>JBCAUF010000032.1:15225372-15236289 GCA_038406115.1 Haemulon aurolineatum
GTATATACGGTTGTCGGAGCTAAAATTATGATGGCATATTTTTCAAAAAGATTAACTATTACATGCATTCAGTTCACATGTTTATGCATTTAAATTTATCATGTTATACCTGGTAGGTACAGTAACTGTTTCCCATGCTGAATCCCAAGACAGTCTAAACATGAGAGATAATACAGGTCCAAACTAGCAATACAAGCTTTTGCAGTTGCTGTTCACACTATAGTTTATTGATTATTTCACAGTGACATTCACAGCTGACACATGGTTCCCAGGTGTGGGGCAGATGCCCACACAGGAGTGAGCAAGGAAAAGCTGTGTGGTCGGATTAGGAGGGCTCAACCTGTGCATTAGGCGAGAATTTCCAGAGTACTCACTATTCCTGATGCAATAGGGGAGAAATACAAGGTTATCGTTCCTGTCATGTGATCATAACCTGAGAGAGAGGTTATGTAAATTGTTGGAAGACACTGCATGACTGAAAGCTTTGCATTGTCAGATTATTTGAGCTTTGCCTGGGAACCAATTTGTGTTTTCGTTGTGAACATCTTTTTTTGTTTATATGTAACACATGTTTGATTCCCCCCCCCCTTTGACTAAGAACACATGTGGTATGCAGCAATCATTTGTTTTTCCTTTGAATGTGAACCGGAAGGCTTTATTTGTATTGGATGTTGTTGTGAGTCACGTAATCCCCTGTGTGATGTCTAACGTCAGTGGTTATGGCACAGAAATAAACAAATTAATCAATTATTTTATGCAACAAATATCTAGTACTGAAACTTTATTAGATAAAATAATTCAGCATGCAACACTGTTGACCTTTGACATTGCAGTAATCAGGTTGTAGGCCTCTGCAATGGGTGTACTTAATTCTCTTTCAGTGATGTGCCTTGGGCCTGTCGCAATGGATTAGAAATAAACCAAATATACTCTAACCCTCCATTTGCTTGGTGTAAAGTCACACATGCACTCATGTAAGTGAGAAAAGCTTCGCCACCACCAAATAGGATATGTAACACCAGCACAGCATGTTTGTATTGTTATTTTCTATTTTTAGATTTCTCATCCAAAACGTTGATCCATTTTTGTAGCTACTCCTGGATATAATAGGATATCACAACTATTACACCAAGAAGTCAATTAAAACAACTCGTCACCATATTGTAGACTGTAGACTTTATAATTTCAACAGACAATGAATGTTTCTGGGAGTGTCGCTACTGAGTTACCTGCACTCTGCAACTTTCAGGACATCGCTTTCTATTGATAGTAACCACTGCACTGACCAGTAAGCCACCTTTCACCATCCATCTCTCTCTCTCTTTCTCACACACACACACACACACACACTCTCTCTCTCTCTCTCTCACACACACACACACACACTGCTTCCCTCCTCAAGCTCATCATTTATTAAAGAGTCTGATCTCTCTCTGAGACACACCATCACAGCTGTACATCCCACTGCCCTTTCACTGCCTCATCCCCTGAGTGTACATATGTGTGGGTATGTGAATGTCTGTGCATGTACGAAAGGATGGATGTCAGTGAACAGACAGTGTAGTGCTGACACTGTCTGTGTGTGTGTGTGTGTGTGTGAGAGAGAGAGAGAGAGAGAGAGAGAGAGAGAGAGAGAGAAAGAGTGCGACTCAGTGTGTGCTGTTGTTGCTGATGAGAGGTGAGCTGTGGGAAGCAGCAGTGATTTCCAGACACTTCCCTGTTTCCTCACTAGAGCAGAACAGTGTAAGAAACATGTGGAGCGGAGCAACAGCAGCAATAAAAAAACTTAAAAAGCTAAGAACTTCAGGAAGCCTGCAAGAACAGAGTGAAGGGGCTAGACTATGGTGTTCGTTTGAAGCTTGTATTGAATCTCAATCTAAAACATTAGTTACATTTCATTTTTCAACGCGCAGCATCACGGCTTGGTCGGTGTGTCTGCACCTGCTGCCCTGATTAATATGGAGATCCTTTGCAGGATAGCTACAACAGATCACACTTACCTCTTGCTATAACTGAAAATGTAGACCTATCATACCGGCAATTTCAGCTGTATGCAACAATTACATATTATATATTCTGTGTTATATCATATTGCTTCAGAAAAAAAATTCTTTAGCAGTGAATTATTTGGCAGAATTGCCTTCAAGTAATGATATGTTCTGAGGTCTTAGTTCAGTTCTCCTCTGTTTGACACCACAGGAGTTAAAAATGGGCTTTTACTGAATCCTATGTAGCTTTCTTCTCACTTCAGCAACAGCAACAGCATTTTTCCTCTCTAGATTGTTCTTTCACCCCTCTTCCTTCAATTCCTCAATACTGGCAAGAAACTTTGGTCACTGCTACAAACAGTTTGTCCAACTTTATCAATAAATGAATTTTGGAAAGAAGTCACAACACAGTAACACTGATTGGATGAGGGGCAAAGCAAAATACTGATCTTGAATTACCTACCTGTATTATTAGTGTATTACACTCATCTTGACTCTACTGAGAATAGATCCCATGTTTCTTCCCTGAAACCACAAAAAGGAAATAGAGTGAAAGAGGACAATTCATCATTCATTTTAATAGCATATTCAGTGTGACCACTCAAACTTGGTGTGAAAATCAGTCATGATGCTCAAAAAGGAATTCAGCACCACGGACAGCTACATTAAAAACCTGCTGTACTCAGAAACACCTGTAGAGCTTCAACAGTATTCACAGTATAACACAGTAATACACTATTAAATGGTGTATTAATGTGGGATACTAATATTGTCTGCCACATCTGTATGTGGCTAGGTGTTATTTGACTCATGGCTTTATGTGCTGCATATATATGTGAAGAAATCAGGTCATTTTTGGGGTGCCCAGAACCATCACTGACAGTCCAAAGCAAATATTAAATGATCCGCTTTTGTATTTTTGCCTTTTCTCTGTCACAACTGTAGCAACAAATGTTTTAATAAACATTGTTAATATTTACATGTTCTTGCCAAACATTTACAATGCTGAACAGATTTTTAATACATTATCTCACAAATAATTAAGTATTAATTAATTAATTAATCATGAACTCATTGTTTACTAAGGGATTATGCATATTCATGTATTCTCCCACATAATAGACCCATACTTTTGTGTAGATACCATTCAAAAGCACAGATTAAAGGCGCTATGTATATATATTGAGCATAGTGCCAGTTCAGGCAGGCCAAGGAAGTCAAACTCAACCCAGTCTCAGCCATATCAGTTGATAGCAGCTTATCTCTAAGCCAACCCTCAGCTGATAGGTCAGATTCCCTTCCATGCATTCAATTGGCAAGTATATGGGGGGCGCCCTATTTAAGCTGCTCTACCCTGCCTACCCTTGCTGCTTCCTCTGCAAGCAGTTTTGCAACCCACCTCCACCCCAGCTCCTCCAGTTCATGCTGTGTCTGCCTTAATCAATGTCATCTCTGTTGTCATTGATGCCTGCTTGGTACTGTTCACTATGGGGGTTTTGCTACCACTCTCCCCACTTTAGCCTTTCCATGATGGCTCATGGAAGGGCAGGGAGGGAGGTGTGCTCTCCCTGCCTCTGGCTTTCACATACATACACGGAAGAGCACGGTGGTCCCAGAACAGAGTCATACTGCTAAATGTAATTTGCTGCATGTAAATAAAGTATCTTTGACTTAAGTGGTCCTGACTGAAATATATTTGTTGCCCCAGTGGCAGACAGCAATGCATGCCACTGTTGTGATGATTTGGCTGCAGTGTTGGGCAATAACACGTTTCTAGTAACGCGTTAGTTGTAATGCCTTACTGTAATGCCATTACTTTTGACAGTAACTCATATTCTAACCCATTGCTTACAACCATTACAATATGGTGCGTTGGTCCTTTACTTGGTAAATTAATTCATTTTTGGCTATCTACAGCTAGCTGTGTCATGGATGTGCTAAGAAATGGATAGCGTATGGGGCGGAGCCTACATTCATTCCTATGAAAAGTTGGTCAGTAGTGCATAAAGAAAAAAACAGTGCGATTTCTGGGTGTAAAAATACCCGGATCTTCCAGGTATCTTCCGCGTTATTGGGCCCATAGACCGTGGGGCCCTTTTCGCTCCAACTGCTGTTAAAAGATAAATAAAAGTAGTCCCAGGCAAAAAAAATAAACAAATAAAAAAAAGGCCTGTATGTCAGATTTAAAAAAACCCAGAATACTGGGCTTACAGTTTGGTTATTTTGCGTGTCCTCAGCTCGGACTTCAGGGGATTACTTTGCTCAAAAGAGCTGTGCTTTGTTTCGTAGTGGCCTCACGTTGCCACTTTTAATTAACGCCACATTTTCGTGGAAACTGCAAATGAAATACTTAAAATGTAATTAAACAAGTAACAATATCTTAACTCTTTCAACTATACAAAAGCATAGTTGATGTATCCTCAAAAAGAGGCTTCATGTAATGCAGTGAAGTACAAATCTCAGAGTATTTTTCAAAATTAAATCATAATACTGATAATGAATCAGAAACCCTCAGTAAATATGAACAATTAAAAACCAGTACATAGACTCAAGCATCTAAGCAAGTTTACTTTAATGTTTTTACTAAACATCTGGCTGAAATCAGGTAAATATCTAAATCTGCTGTTAATACATGCGTTTTCGACTACATGACAACATACTGGGTACTGCAAAAATAAAACTGTACATTATAAAAGCACACAAAAAAGTATTTAAAAACGTGAAAAAGTAGAACACCTTTCTAACAAATATTTTTACATGGGTGATTCTGCCATCAGCAGTAGAGGGCAGCTTTGGCATCAACCAGGCCATAGTTTGCTGTGTATTGTTACAGTAAGTTGGTCCCATGATCTGCTGGCACTCACTGTCTATCCCTATGCTCAGTTTACTGTATGTTCCACACACTCATATTTTCACCAATTAATGGTTAAACACGCCTCCACCTCGGTCCTAATGCACTATGTGAGCAGGTGTGTTTACAATGTTAGAGTTCCTTACAGAGCGTATGGATGGAGAGCAGAGAAGCATATTATGCTGCCGGTATGGTTCAAGAAATGTTTATGAATCCTCAGATACATTTCTAAAAAGTGAGGACAGGTCGATATCGGAATTACCTGTAGCTGATATGAGTTCTACTTGACCACACTCTCCACTGCACACCATGGATGACATAACAGCAACGTTTTTACAGGTACTTTTCAGACTTTTAGTGGCTGAGTATATAAAGATATATATGAAGACAAATTCTGGGCAGACTATTATGTTAATGGAAGTGTCCGGAAGTGGCTTTACACAGATATTTTATAATGGCATTACATTACATCAGATCTGGCTGTATTTGTTCTTCCTTAACTTTAACTATATAAACCCAGGATTTAATGTTTATAGTCAATGACGCATCACTAAACTTATCTCACCGGGTGATATTGATCACCAGGTTCTGTTTTGACAAAACCTTCCATTTAAAGTTGTCAAATTTTTATTGTGATTTATCAAACACACTGCTAAACAAATAAAAATCAATCACTGCATCTATCAGGAAAACTTTAAACCTGCAATATTTCACAATCAGTACTGCGTGTACCTCTAAAATCGATGTAACTGTTACATCAACACATTAAGTCACCTGCCGATTCACATATCCAATAAAATTGGCAGACATCACTGTTGCAGAGGCTTCCTTTTCCTATGCACTGTGCTAGTACACCGTTAACGATGAGGTTCTGTACTGCATGCAGTCCAGTGATTGGTGCTGTGTGGAAGCTACAAGGCCAACTGCACACATGCACACACACACGCACCAACCAAGCTCATGTAAGCACATTTACCAGCACAAAAATGCTGCCTACTCAAGGCCATATCCATTCACTAACAGACAATTGTTCCCTGACGCGCACATAGATGCACATCCTCATGACACATGTGCGCACACACACACACACACACACAAATATATCTGTACAGAGGCATGTAAGCATGTCTTTAAGGTTTAACAAGGCCACCAAATGCCCACCCACACTTGTGACATCCTCCTACACGGTGTTTGACCCTCCAATGCACACAAAAAGACTCACTGACTAACAAACTACATTGCATAAGTGTGAATGAACACACATATGAAATCACACTTAATTGCGCAACAGGTTACACACACACTTGGGCACAAACACATGAAATCTGTGTCCACACACAAACACGCTGCGTTATGTCAGTAAAGCGAAAAGTCAGAGGCAAACCAATGCAATTCTAATATAAATATTTGATATTATGCATATACGCATTCACACGCAACATGTTGACCCCACCCCTAAAGAAAAGTAAAAGCCTACAAATTCTGCATTCACTCACAAGAAATGTCCTATTTATAATAATAATGATGATAAGAATAATAATAATAATAATAATAATAATTATGTCTGCTGTGGGATCAAGCCTCTCAGATACCCCACAATACAGGCACTGCCCGCCACTCCTGTAAATGTCTGGTCTTCCACATGAAGAATAGAGTAAATTTAAAATTCTCATTACTCCCTCTGTAGTAAGCCTATAAAACTGTTGATAATGCAATTCCAATACAGTTGTAGACATGGCAATTTCACAGAGCAAAAAAGCGCCATGATTTTGTGAAATCTTGTATCATATAATTCTAGAAATAGCCTTCAATGCAAATATTTGACTTGACTTGATAAAACAGGAACAAGAAGTCATTTTCATCTACTGCTTGTCATGAGTCAAGTTTTACCTTTATGTGCTTTATCACCAGCCAAAGTTATTGATTAGCTGCAACACATTGCACTAATGTATATTCCATAATGGGTGGTGTTGGGTAGGAAATATAGTGTCCTCACACCATAAGTGTTGCATAAATTCCATGCCAGTGTAATCACTAAGATAACGATCATTCATATATTCTGACACAATAAGCACAACCAAATACATGGATATTACTTATTAAATAATAGGAAATAATTCAACACTGTGTACAAAAGGTAAGGTCACTCAGGGCTTACTCGCTGTATTAGGTGTTATAAAGACACCTATTTCGCAGGGATACAGCCCATGGGCCTTATTTTTTTATTTTTTTCAGCTGGACTAATATGATATTGAGTTGGAGTAGGGGGTAAAACGATTTTGTGGAGGAACTACATATCGCTAATATGCAGGAACATATCTATTCACGAAGTTCTATCACAGCCTGAAGCCATGACTGTCAGTGAAAAATATCAAAAGTCTGTGTGCGTTGCACCTGATGTGGACATGGACATTTCGGTCCTGCTGTACCTTTAGTACCGGTCCACGCGCCTCTCCTCTGGCGCAAGGTGTGGAGAGGATGTTGAGAAGCGAGCGGAAAGTCATTCCACTGATAAACAGTGACCAGATACGGCTGTCAGATCCACCTGTATGCCTGTTTCCAGAGACGCACTACCCGCCCATCTTTTTCCCATGAAGCTCAAAGCCGCGGGACATGCCTTGGTGCGGTCTGTCTGAACCCAAATAACTTCTCCACGCAGCGTAAAATACGCAACTGCAGATACTCTTTGTTTCACCTCCCGTATCTTTATCATGCATCTGCTGCAGAGATTAGCTATCAGGGTTTTTTTCTTCTTCTTTATCACAACCCGCGATCAGTGGGAGAATCTGATTAAAAGAAATACATAGGAACCACGTTTATGCAGCACGACCGGGTGTTTAAATCCTGCGCAAAGTTCAAAGCAAATTGTTCCCCACCGTAGGATTGGCTGACGCGCGCTCGAACGGTCCCGGACTGACAATTTTTCACTGCACTCTGTCGCCTAACCCGAAACCCAAGACTGCAACACATTTGCCCACCAGAAAGGAATATGTTACATCTGACCTACCTTGACGACTTGGATCATTCAGAGAGGGTGCGCACAAATCTTCAGCTGCTGGAAGTTTGACTTAGTCTACTCCTGATCCCTCGGAGGAGTCGCACTGAGAGAGAGGATGGGCGCCACTGCTCTGCGCGCCAGCTCCGTGGATGTGTGTGTGTGCGTGTGTAAGTGTGTGTGTGTGTGTGGGCGCGCGTGCATGTCACAGGAGAGAGAGAGAGAGAGAGAGAGAGAGAGATGGGGAGGGAAACAACAGACGTGGATAGCTTCAGCCCCTTGCCAAAGGATGCTTCAGTCTCCTAGCAACAACAATCGATCTGGCAAGGAGACATTTTTATTGGATAAAAAGAAAACTTAGCCATTCACCCCCTTAGCACATGTTTACCACTCAGAACAACAACTCCGGTTTTACTGAGTGAAGAGAGAGAGCGGAGAGAGAGAGATGATCCCAGATGAATGTTTTACATGTGTTTGAGGTGCAGAATGACGTACAGCATTCATACATCCATCTGTCAGTGCACCCTGACTCAAAACATATATAGTTTAATAGACAGAATTTCACATCTCTTTTTTTTCATGCAAGCTCCATCAATGTTTTAACGCAGTATTACACTCTGTGATGTCAGTGGATGAGAAAAAAAAACTGAGAGCAGCACTAAACATGCTGTCCATGCTTCATCTTGTTCAGGCATATTTGAAAGCGCTGGGATTGGCTGCATGGCTCAGTGGTACAGATATAGCACATCCAAACCTAAACACCTCTTTAGCTGTGACTAAAAGTCTACATCCAAAGCCTTTATCATACTTCACACTAACATGATGCATGATACATAGAAACCACACACACACACACACACACACTCACAAACACACACATACACACGCACACACACACACACACACTGTAATTCTCTACAAGTTAAGCGCTTCTCTCACCCTGCTTCCCCCGCCCCATCATGAGAACAGAAACGGTGATACACGGTGCATTGCGTGTGCATGTGCACACACATCTGCGCGTATGTACTTGTTTGTATGATTATGCACATGGAGTCATTAGAATGCAAGTATGCAAGTGTGCAGCTCCTATTGAACAGAAAATCCTCTTCACGCATGATTGAGTCACAGAGCGTCCTCTCTCTCAACACAAACACACACACAAAAGTGTGCACTGCATACACTTGAACGCACACAGACACACACAGACACACACACACGGAGGCACTCAGTCTAGAGGCCTGATTTCTGTATTGTAAAGTTAGTCAAGTGCATAGGGATACTCTGTCTGAGGGCTTGCTAAAAGCAGTTTTTTGATTGCAGCTACAGGCCACAGCATGTTGTTTTTGCCTGTTTTATATGCAGATGCGTGACGACAGGAGGCTGAAGTTTCTGACTGGCTTGTGTGTTTTCCATGTATCTCCGGTGTGACACCATATGGCATAAGAACACTGTCTCTGAGGATAAGCTTTCGGATGGGCAGAGATTGATTAGTTGACTGAAGAAGTATGGGTTAGAGCATCCACTTCACACCTCTGCGACACACATGCATGCACGGGCATGAGGTGGGAAAATGCACACACACACGCACACACTAGCACCCAGTGTCAGTCACAGATTTCCCGGACTTCATCCCTCATCCCTGCTGCTCCAGCTCGGAGATGCTGGCTTCTCTAATAAAGGCCTCATTGTCTGCATGGCATGCATATATGCAGAAAGCCCAGAAAGCCAGCTTTGTCCTATAAGGGTCCCTCAGCGAGAGAGCTTTGTGCCCGGCCTTTGCCCATAGACCGAGGCACAGCACAGCCGAAAAGCAGAAAGAAAGAAAGAAAGAGCGACAGAATGAAAGAAAGAAAAGAATGATTCAGGGAGAAAGATAGATACCAAGGTGATGGATAGTAAATATGGACAGCCTGAACACCATATGAGCCCATCTACAGGAGTTTGGAGATCCAGCGTGCAGGAATTTCACGTTTTACCCTAGCATGGTGAGCTGCCTCAGCTCATGCAGCAGGAAGTGGGTCCGCTGGGATTATGTTTCCTTCTTCTTTGATTCCCCACAGATTGTTTGTGTCCCCGCGCTAATAGAATTAGCCATGCTTCATTTCCCATGGTCTTCTGTCCTGTCTTGGCCTCGTGATGGATGGAGCTTCACACAGAGGAGCGAGTGTGCTTAGAAGTGTGCCCAGTGTTGATGAGACAACGGGGCTAGTTACAACCACAAGCTTGCATTTGCTTTGGTCAGTGTGGTCACTTGTGATGCGGCCAAGTGAACAAAAGGGCTCTTTATAATGTGGAGCTTTGACCCATCATGACAACATTTCTGTTTGACATATGATGAAGAAATAAGCTATATTCTGTAAATATTTTATTATTGTGAGAGGAATGTGTGTTTCTGTCATGGGCCAGATTTGAAGCCACATTTTGGAAAAAAAACAATAACACTCTTGTTAAGAATAGAATTAGGTTTCACTGCAACTGCAATAAACGCAAGCTACATTTTCTTTAGGATGAAAGGTTCTTCAGACATTTCCATGGGCACAATGCCAGATGGGAGAATTGAAATCTGAGGGGACCGGCTTAACCAAGCTTTGAATTTCATGATTACAATGGGTATAGACCTTCTTTATATGTTTTGAAAAACACGATATACTGAATGACTGTTTTAGGAACCAGTGCCAAGAGGACTGCACTTCATCACACTGCAAAAAAATCCACTTGCTGCATGTGCAATATAAAAGAAATCTTCTATCATACCCCAACAAATAGACAGTGTATTCATATCAGCCCAGTAGAAACCATGTCATTAATAAATCTGGTATTGTTTTC
Organism: Haemulon aurolineatum; assembly: GCA_038406115.1. Taxonomy (NCBI): domain Eukaryota; kingdom Metazoa; phylum Chordata; class Actinopteri; order Lutjaniformes; family Haemulidae; genus Haemulon; species Haemulon aurolineatum. The sequence goes on from JBCAUF010000032.1 coordinate 15,236,033, forward strand.
CCTGTGTAACTATAATCTGTCATCTTTAATGAGGTTAACGTGACTTTCAACTACTTTGCTGTGTTTTTAATCTACTGAAGAATAGCACAGACATCATCATGGTTTGATGATGCACAAAAGTCTGCCACTGTGTCGCTGGCAATTGAAAACAATCACTATATTTGGAAATTAAGTATGATGCATAACAAATTTGCCCTAAATGTGTTTCAGATTGCATAAAAAACGTGCGTGTTTGTGAGTGTGTGTGTGTGTGTGTG
>JBCAUF010000032.1:15272286-15287341 GCA_038406115.1 Haemulon aurolineatum
AAGAAGTTCACATGGGGAGAAACGCAATTAGCATATGTGTGTATGTGTGGGCTTGTTTTTTTGTGTCTGTGTGTGTATGTTGGGCAAACCAATACATATAGTACATTCATGCACTTTCTGTCTATATGTATGACTGAAAATTCACATTCACAATTAAATTCAGTTTTTTCGTTTCCCAAATATTAAAATCAACTAAACCATAAATATAATTGTAGTTTGAGTTTAGCCACAGTTTTCACTTTGGTGTATGATTCTGTCACTTTAAATGGCAAGACTCAGTAGACATTTTTTGGGGGGATAAATGTCTCTTCAAGGATGCTGAACAATAGATGATCGCCAATTTTGCCCTTCATTCAGACGTCGATTAACTGCTCATGGCCCTAATTGGAGGAATGAACCCCTTGCTGGGCTGTCGTTGGTCTTTGCTCCTGATTTTTAAATAACTCGGCAGCTGTTCCGGGAACACTGCCAAAATCCTGTCAAACTATCCATAAAAACAGTTTCTTGGTGAATTTTCAACAAAAAGTAGAAAATGTTCTGGCAGCCAGGGTTTGAGAGACTAATTTGACAAATAGTTGCTTAACCAACTAACTAACAAACTAACTCCAACCTGGGTTAAGATGCCTGCAACAACTACAACATCTCCAGTTTGTATCTGACCTGGGTCCTTTCTTGTTGATCTCTCTCCCTCACTTAATCTCTATGCTACTGTCTAATGAACAGCCCACAAAAATGATAGATTAAAAAAAACAACAACTGCGAAAACTCATGCAATTTCATTTTCAATTTTAACTGCTTGACATGTATCTGGTGATTTGTTCTTACAATGACACAAGTACATAAGCACACACACACACACACACACACACACACACACAATTCTCAGGAGAATGGGCAGGGATGGGATGGACACTGTACGCACTGTTTTACACAATTTATGTCATCACTGCTCATCACTAATGGTTTTACCCTGTGTGTGTGTGAGAGAGAGAGAGGGAGGGAGTTGTCCTGAGGAAGTGCACACCCTGACACCAAAACTCCCACTGGGGAGGGAGGACACTGTTTTAACCTGTTGACCTATAACCTAATCCTTTTGGTAACTTGGATGCAGTCACACATCTGCTGAGGATACACCCAGATTGATAAGCACCAAAGTGCATATCCCGTGTCATTTTATGGGATGTGACAGGCTGCAGGTCCAACATTACAACTCTCATCTCAACAGAATGTGACCTTGGCGTGGACTTGGCACTGACCCTCCCACAACTTCTGCCAAAGAGAGAAAAAAAAAAAGAAATTGGTGTGGTTTTGGATGGACTCGTTTCTTGTGTGTACATGTACTGCAGGACAATGCCAAAGAAAACCATATTTACTTCAAAATCCCAGAGACTGCACGCTCCGGGTTAGAGGACACAAGGCCAAGGCATCCCACCCAACACGATCTGTTGCCTGAACCCAAATACAGCTGTTCTTCCCTCTCATCAGCAGCGCCTGAGGGAATCCCAGAGGGAGCAAACACCAGTTCAGAGAGACGATCAGTTTTGGTCTTGGCTGGATTTGCATGCTCACATATCGCAAATGTAACAATTATATCAACAATTATAGGATTATTCCACAGCCATGACATGCACCTTGTCACTCCCAATTACTAAGTAAGAAGTCATGCAAGGCTCTTTATTTCCCAATTATCACATTTGTACATGTAATCTGTAACTGTGGTTCTCAAATCAGTCATTTCATTCTTAAGTTATACTGTATAACTATATCTGTTATAATTTGGAGCACTTACAAATAAAATATATGGTTATAATCTGTAATTGATTAAACTTTAGGGTTGCTTGGTTTGAGAAAACTCTCCTCTAACACGAAACTTTCTTTTTATATATTTTTTTATCAACCTTCTGGAAGAGGGCTGCAGAACATCTGGACCAGAATCCGTCTGTAAACAACTTTCCAACAACATTTACAACTGCAGGCTTGATGGATGCTTCTCTACTGCATTTTACTGTAGGACCCTGTGTCTTGTAGGATAATCATGCAATCTACTTTTGCTCTTTTGATTCTATTATACAACGTTACAAAAAGCACAAGAGCGACAAAGGCAGGGGTTGGGCAAAATTTGTAGTGACCAGTCCCAACTCAGTCCTGCAGCTGGCAGCGGTACAGATGCTGAGGGCCCCTCCCCTCCAGCAGCAGCAACAGCGGCGTAATTGGGAGTTTGAGGTCCGTCTCTTCCGAGGCGGACTGCCACACAGCCATTCAACACACGCACAGAGTGCACCAAGAGTTCAAGAGCGCGAGTGTGTGTTAAAGTACAATTACGGGGAGGGGAAATATTTGGGGAAAGTATTCAGTTTATCCATCCACTGTTACTTTGGTCAGGACGACGTTGCGCAAGTGTCATAACTTTGGCTCACTTTTCTCCGTGCGTCAGACAATTAAGGGGAGCGACGCAGCTGTCCGCGGCTCCGGCATGTGCGCAGGTAAGGTGAAACACGTATAGGGACGATACATGTAATAACGACAGTGTGCAGTTTATTCGAAACTCACAAGATTGAGTAAGTTACTAATGTGCGTTTTTTGGGGTCTGTGTGTGTATTTACCTGTTGCGTATAGTCTAATTTAATTAACCTATGTTAGTTGATGTAAGCTGGCTGCAGGATTTACTAACATAACGTTTTTGACACAATACAATTTGTAGATTTATTTATTTGGATTTCATGTGATATATTTCGATGTTTTCGACTACTTCTCCAACTTTAAGTTCTGCACATATTACATCACTTTCTAAACTCAACTTGTAAAAACCAGGATTTTAACTGCATGCATCTCCAAACGGCCAACGATTATCTGAGCAGCTTTCTCTAAAGCATGGCGAGTTTTCTCATAATGCAGTGGGCTTGTGGAAAGATTTTATGATCCAATGAAGAACCCAGCCCATAAAGAGCATGCAATCCTTTTAAAAGACTGAAATTGTATAAATCACCAATCTCTAAAGCACATGCAATTCATCAGACCACAGTAATGTGTTTGACTTTGCAAAGTAATGGGTTGAGAGCGTTTCAGTAAATAAAAGAACAATGCAGCTTAATCTGAAACCTCAAATCAAATGTGTCACGATGCATTAGTGCTTTATTTTACAACACTCAGACATATGTATGCAGAGCTTGAGAGGTGCTGATATACATAGCCAAATTAAAAGTTGGTGGAGTGGCAGGATGTTAGGATACCAAATGTGTTCGGGAGAGTTTGGACAGTTTTTGAGAAGAGGGGGTGAGTGTGGGGGCTCCAAACGCTCTTAAAGTGAATGTGACAAGGTGCACTTAAACAGCCAAGTCCTTTTCCCTCATCCATAATATTCACATTGCAGATCTGCAGCACATTAAAGATGCTGCAGTAAACCCACTTGCCTCACATACTGTGTGGAGCTCACTGCGGTGTGAGTATCTCAGTTGTGTTTTCTGTGCATTATAAACAGGAAAACAGTCCTGTGGGCTCAGTAGTGTATTTAGTAGTGCAGTAGTTTAGCTATCCTCCTTACCCTGCCTGTGTATCTAACAGTCTCAAGGACCCACTCTCCACTTACTGCGCTTCTAAAGGTTTATCTAACTCCCTACAAGGAGCTTTGTGTTGAGCGGGTGTTGTGTGAGCGAGACGAAGAAACCATTAAGGGGAGGCAGAGAGATGGGAGCCGTGTGGACATTGATTTCTCTGGCAGTGTTTCAGGCCTTTCGATCAGCATGACTGGGGTAAATAAATGAGTTCTGCTCTGGGCCACAGAAACACAACTCAGAAAACCTTGTCTGATTTTCTCCCTTAAACAGTGTCCAATCGTTACGTCACTGAGGTGCTGTCTGCCAGGCATACCTAATGCAGACTGCTGTATACACAGGCAGCTATAGGTTCGCTCGACTGGAGACGGGGCAGGCGGAGGACTGCTGCTGAAATCACAGCCTGGAGACGTACACTCATGAGGTTTGAAGACTTTGAGGGGACTTTGCAGATGAAACTGTATCCTAATCCCATTTCTGCGAGTGGTCTTTGGGAAAGTGGATTAGATGATAAGTTATAACGTGAGACTGGTTGAAGAGTTCTGGTAGGGGTATGAGGGTTCTTTTGTTCGCCATATCAATCAATTCAAACCCATACTGTGTTAATGTTGTTGAGCCTCCTGGGTGCTTTCACTCAGTCCTGTTCTGCGTGGCGTGTCTGGACGGATCCGACACTACCCCAAGAATCACAGCATCAATATTCGACTGTGTTTTAAATGGCCTACAGCACCATTCCTGCGCTCTGTGACGACGTCATGCAGTTCATGCCGAGGCTTTTTCCTGGACGGTGATGAAAACTAGAAACTGAAAGAGTTCTTTCTCGAAACTCAACAGGTTTTGGGTGGAAAGTGTTATTAAAACATACTTGTAGCCATGCTACACGCGAGCCTAGCCTTTTACGGTCATGTTTCCAGAATCCTTCAGTGCAGACAGACAAAACAGCAAGGGCACCTTTACTGCAGTTAGTGTGTTTGGAGAGTCCACAACGGCTAGGTGCCAATGACTTGAAGACAGACAGCCCGGCTGGGTCTGCCTGCCCTGCAGCTCTGCGTGTTTTATCCATCTGTGCTGAACTGTACTGGAGCCGATGTGGAGGTAACCGCATAACAAAAGCATTCCCAGGACAGAGAAAGAACAATAGAGCTGCTTCCCACATTTAGAGGACTTAAATGCTCTTGAGAGGATTTGTTGCATAGCATACATGGGTGTACCTTCATATCCTCAGGCCATCAGGAGACAAGTGAGAGCACTTACAAATGTCAGTCACTGTTTTCATGCCCCACTGCTCCCATCTGCCTACCTCAGGATGGTATGAACTTACACTCACGCATATGTTCATACACACAGGCTCTCATATACATTCAGGGTTGCACGCCCGGGTCGTGTCCCGTTCAGCATGTGTAGAGTTACCTGTTTTGTTGTCCCTTGTCAACAAGACCTTATCTGTTTATCTACCGTAAATGGTGTTGTCTCTGTTACATGGTTGCTTCCCTGTTATGAATAACCACTCGACTTTGTTTCCACTTGTTGTTTTTCCATTTCCATCGTCTCTGTTGAGAAGAGTTAAACCACAGATCCAGTATCGCTTCTCACGCCCACTCTCCCACCTTTTCATTTACCCTTGGTGTGACAACAGACCTGAGCTGGCACTGTTTCAGTTGTGTATGAGAAGCGCGAGCTCTTCCACGAAGATTAAACGGCAACATTCAGCATAAAGCGAGCCTTTAACAAAGGCAGCACAAGCAACCATAATCTGTCTTCTGATAGATTTGGTTACCATACCAGCAGTTGCTTGGGGTATTCTCTTACCAGTGTTTCCAGATAACAGCTTAGGGAGGGACAAAATGTGGACAGACAGGACCTCAGGGTAGGAATTTTATCCATCTCCTTTGGTTTTTTCCCCACAGACACACTCTTCACTTCCAAAACGGAAGGAATTCCACAGGAATGTCGTCTCGTCTGGGCATTACCATTCATTAATTTCATGCACAGAAGTTTCAAGTACGAGTGTCACGAGATGCCTGTCATTTTTAATGTGGTATTGTGAATGTGTTTATGTGATGCAAAACAGAGAGAAATCTGCTCATAAACTCTTCTATTACAAAGTTCAGGGAGTCAGGACTTTGCTGTTGCTTAGTTGTGTAAGAGGAGCTTTCTGCAACCAGACAGCCTGTGGATTTCTGATTTATTGGATTTATTAGAAGGTAAATGGCTGCAGGAAATACAGACTTTCCTAATGGCAAGGCATCAAATGATCCCTCTTGTAGTCCACAGAGAGGTATTAGATATCCTCACCCAACATGTATTGTACCGTGCATTCATTCGTTATTTAGGGGTAATTTACTGCAGCGTTTTCAACTTCAAAGCCCACCTCTGTCTGTATCACCGTGTTTGCATGATTACATTTTGTGCGTAAGGGGATATTTTGGCAATTTATTTTGCATTCATTTTTTGGAGTGATATGTAATTTCCCAAGAGATACACACATGCTGTGCTGGTAGATACGGTGTTTGACTCAGATAAGGTGGAGTAATGTTTGTGTTTAAAATCTAAAATGAATCACAGCTTGCTGCCTTGATGTTTACTTTAGGACCTGAGTAAACAAATTACAGAAAAAATGAGGAACTGATACAATGAAAGTTGCCAAAAAGCTTTAGTATGAGAGTATGTAGGTTGAAGTTTTAAATCTCAGCCCAGAATAATCTTAACATTGCCACAAGGATCACATGTTTCATATTTACTTGTTCTGTGGCAACAGCTAATTCTCAGCATACAGTAAAATACAATGCGATCTGAACTAAGTGTGTGTGGTGTTAATGTTGTTAAGGCAAAATATTTTAGACAAAAGTTAGAAGATACAGATGTTGAAGTATTTATTAGTACTCTTGGGACACCGGGCTGACAGTGCTGTTTCACTTCATTTCTAGAAATCTTTTCGCTTGTTATGGGAAGTGAAATAAATTGCCCACTCTCTAAAATATACGCTGTATTACAGTGCCAAGACATGGAGAGAAAGAGTGGTGCTTGTCTTTATTTGAACAGTGTTGTGTTTCCTCTTTACTGACATCTATAACTGGAGTTATAGCTCACAGCGTAACTTTAAAATTTAATGCTCCTTGTATATGCTTTGTAGTTTGTGTTGAGTGAGAACGCAAACAGTGTGGCCCGGTGGCTGTCCTGCAGTTTCCCTACGAGACATGAACTCACACAGACTCACTGGGGAATTACATGCTTGCTTAAATGCAAGGTTGAAAAAAAAGATGATTGACTGTTGCCAAGAAAAACAACGAATGTCTTGAGAGCTAGAAACAATTACCTATGTTGTTCTGCCAGGTCAATGCCTGTGGTCAGGGAATAAAGACAAATAGCCGTGCTAATGCACTCTGTCCTGTGGAGATGGAGGGTTTTGATAATAGCGTGCTCTACAGGGCACCTGGGTGTTGCTAAATGCCTCATTAGGGGTGGTCTCTGTGTGAGAATGCCCACGGCCAGAGCACTTCTTCACCATCTGCTCCTTCCTCATGTTGCTGACAACCTCTATGGGAAATGCTAAATCTTGTTAAAAAGTTTGGCTGCTTTAAATTTCTTTTATAGCATCTTAATTTCTAGATTCTGAATTGTTGTTAATTGATGGCTTCTGGTGAGTGGTCGTTTTATAGCACATATATTCTGTATTTGTTTGATGTTGAGCCCAAAGCTTGTATATATTTGAAAAGGTGACACCTATAAGAAGCTATATGTTGGATTGAGATCAGACGCCAGCAGCACCATATTGGCTCCTAGCTTTAAATCTGTCACCATCGCCATCAGGATTGTTTCCCATCACCCCCTGCACCGTGTGCCGGCCACGCTGCCAAAGACAACAGGGACTCTGGCGGCCAGGAAACAGGGGTGTTAGCTTAACCCACATGGCACAAGCTGTCAGTTTCTCTTCTTTCTCACCTCTCTTTTTTTCACACTCTTTTTCTCTATCTCTATTATTCACCCTTTCCGAATTATTGACTGACTGCGTGATCTCCTGGTGTCATCCTTTTCTCAACAGATGGGGAGATTTTAACGCTCCTCTTGTAACACTTGAGCTCCCTCCTTTGTTTGTGCTGTACTCTTCTTGAGGGGTGCTACACAGGCCCGTACCGCTGATAGATGTGGGCACTCAAGCGGTAAAGGGAGATACATTACTCGAACGCTACTCACATGGGTGAAACCGTGTCACTGCACCCCTGTAGATACCGTGGGGAGGATGAGCCCCGCCACCAGCAGCACTATCGCTGTCGCTCACAAAGAGTGCGAAGCCTGCACGGATTTAAAGCTGCTCGCTTTCTCGCTCTCTCTGCTGATTGCCCATCCATCAAGCACAGCTCTATATCTGTATTTCTAACCCTGAAGGTGTGAAGGTGCCTCAATTTGTCATCTTAGATAAACAGCAGTCTGTTTATCAGGGTCTAATCCTCTCCAGTTTAAAGCTGCAGGGGGCTTGGATGGGTGCCACTCTGCCCTGATTCTCAGTAATGAACACAAGTTTCAAACACCAGATGACAAAACTGGACAGGGAAAATAAATGAAGTGAAATGAGTTGTACTTATACAGCTTGTATCTGTCTGCCAGCGTAGCATTTTGCAGTTTATCATGTCATGCAAATCCGTGTGTGTTGGCGTGAACAAGTGCGTGCACTCAGAATGTCACCTTATATAATTTCTTTGTCACTGCAGAAACAATGTTTGTTCCACTTGGTGATTGTGTCTTCTCTTGTACGTCTAATTGCTCCCGACTGGAGGCAACATTCATGGTCTCAGTATTTGAGATATGTGAGTGTGGCAATGTGTGTGGCACATTGGATCTATTAATCTAGGTTGACATTGTTTATGTTGTCGCGGGACAGGTTGATTTGTGTTATCTGACATGGGGGTGGAAGGAAAGTATGTAGCAATAATGTCTAAGAGGGGGGAGGCATTCTTTTGATGCATTCATTAATTTCTTCATTGATTGTCTGGTTAATTAGTAGCTAGATTGTAGTGGAATGTGCTGGAATGCAAGTTTAAAGACAATGTTGATACTGAGTCGGTATTTGGGTAGGATGATGCTGTAATACGGTTATCATGAGATAACGATGCGTTTCAAGTAAGGTATGTGCATGAGTTTTCTTGAGGTGGCACCAACATGCTAGTATGTGTGTATTTCTGCTGATTTTCACCGATTCGATGAAGAGTCATCAATACTGTAGCTTTAAATCCTTGATACTGCTTTACAAGTATCACTGAATTATCCATACAATTGAATATAATCCTTGATTCAGAGTTGTTCAGGTACTAGTTGTTAACTGTTCATTTATTATCCCAAATTTCTGTCTTACTTATGTCTTGATATAAAGTGTCACCAAAGGAAAGTAAATCTCTGCACATACTGTCAGTTGGATACTCTTCAAAACAATCTGTGTCCTGTGATGATCACATTTATGTGTTTGAAGGAGTGCATGTAGAAGCTGTTGGAAACCAGGATTGTCAAAAGAATGACGGTTTCCACTAACTCTAAACCCCAAATTAGTTTAAAGGGACAGCTTTTGATCTTTGACAGGTTTAAATGTTTAAGTTACCTGCTGACATAACCAAGAAAATATCCAGTTTCTGCCACAATGACCTCACTTTGTCTTGCGTTCGGTTCGTGCACATCGCCCAAGTTCTTCTCGCTTATTAGTAACAGAAAAGCCAGTGAGTGTTCCCATGACTGCTTACTCATACGTCTCACTTTGCATTTAGTGTGAACTAATGTCTGCAATACAGGCCTCTTTAAGGCACTATGAAGTCCTAGACAGCACATGGCCCATTTTTTTACAGGACATAAAGGAGGAGCTGACAGGGTCATCAGCCAGTGCTAAAACCATTGGCAAGTATCATTTAGCTAAAGAATTAAATGAGTTATCCAAGTCAAAAGAAGATAGAGGACTGAGAAAAACTCAAAGAGGCATGGCGGAGTGAAAGATAGCAGAATGTGACTGTTTTGTTAGCCTGACCTTTGTTGTGGGCAAACAGATTTAAAGGCGACACAAAAGGAAAGCCAGTGACATGCAACAGCTGATGTAGGACGGGTAAAGAGAGGGGACATGCCTGTAGGGCTCCATGGTGAATAGCTGAATAGCCACAACAGAAACCTGTGTACATATCCTGCATGAAGTTAGATGAGACTGCACTCACACTGATGCACACACACACACATACACACACACTTATGATTGCTCCTCCCTAGCTTGACTCTTATTCTGCGGTCTCCCTCTAGGGTTGCAGAAAAGGACAGAGTGAAAACGGAACAAGACCACTCCACGCACCATGAAGACAGGGGACTGTGTTAATCAGAGTCTGAATGAAGTTGGGGCAGTGTACTGCATGTCTGGCAGTAATTATGGCGGCAAAGGGAAGAGGATTAAGGTGATATCCCGTCCAGGGCTCCCATTAGTGGGACTGATGTTGTTGGCCTCCCTCCCTTTTGGAGCAAGCATCAAACAAAGTGTCCCCAGGGTCAAACTCAACCACAGAGGTAAGAACTGAAACATTGTTGACTTGTCTGTTAATTTTTATTGTTGTTACATATTTACATTTACTTTGATACTTTGATATTATTACAATATGTGTCTGGGGCAGTCTGAGGGCAAAATAAAGTTTGGGTAGTTAGGGGTCATTTTGGATATTTTATCTCATGCCAACAACTTTTATCATGTGTTCAATTGCATGTAGCTGGAGTTAAAGCTTCATGATGTACTGTATATGATTCTGTTAGACTGGCACCTCTGATTCCCATTTTTGTGTGGTCGCCTTTCAGCCATTCAGTGTGCATCTTCAAAGCCTGTGTTTTCCTTTGTCTTTGTCTCTCTGTGCAACATTTTGTGTCTTGTCTCTGTTCCTCTTGTGGTTTTGTGCACTCAGCCAAGAGAAAAAGTGAAAAGAGAGATTACTAGACTCAGCTGCACTGTTAAAGTAAATGGCCTTTGAAACATCACTGTAAAGTAGAGTGAGAGATTTAAGACTCACTTACTGATCCATTTGCCCACTTCATGATTCCCTGTTTACCACATGTCATGTATCCTTATTACAAAAAACCTGTTGTAATGCCCCGCACTGCAGTCCAGTCCTGTGTGTCTAATTCACATGACAAATATGTCATGTTGATGCTCTTGGTCAATTGGAGACTGTCGCTCAATCTGCTGTGTGTATATTAGCCGGTCCCGGCAATGTGCACTCTGTCCATGTGTTTAGTTTTGCGTCAACTGAGTCTGTTTGCTTTGTGCCACCGGGGGAAAGCTAAATTATTGCTCCCTTTAAAACCCATTCTAAACTCCAGTGCAAACCTTACTTCAAAGTCTCCATCCCTCATGCCATGTATCAGCTTCAAGAAACCACACAAATGAACTTCAGTCTTGCTCCATAAAACTGAATCCCCACTGTGACCTAAAAGTAAACTCACTCTGACTTCAGCCTCCAAAAGCTCTCCTCTGGTGAAAGACTTCCAAAACCCTGTATGGCTGGAAATAGATACACATGCATGTCCTGAGTGTCCAACATAAATATATGTAAGTAGCTGCAGGAATAATGATTGCTAGGGACAGTGTTTACTCAGCAGTTAGGCTTGTATTTAGCTCTATAGTGTGTCTTATTTCATGTTTGTTCCAAACCAGTTGATAAAATAAAGTTGTTCATCATTTCATAGATGATTGCAGTTTAATGGGGCCATATATCTAATGTACTGTTTTTGATATTCTGTCAGGGTGTGCCTCTTGGCTTAGGCTATGAGCACTGCTGACTAAATTTTACTGTTCGTTCAAGATAACGGTCATCTGACCTCTCCGTTTCCTTTGGATCTCGGATTACCAAGAGTGGAACAATGCCCATGTTTGGCTATCTTGGCTCGGACGACTGAAGCAAAGAGGAATCTATCAAAAGCAAAATCACCTCCAACCCAGTGCACACATCATGCACACAACTTGTCATCATCTCATCAGCGTGCGCTCTTCAAAAGCAACACCATCCAGCGCTGATCACCCTTCAAACATCACATCGCATCACCCTCCTGTGAAAGCGCGGCTCCAATGAGCGAAGGGTGAAGCGATCAAAGTGAAATCATCCCTGATTGAGTGAACACCTCCAAAACAACTGCCTCCCACTCCAAACGCGTGGACTTTCCTCTTACAAAAAAAACAGCCTGAGGCGCAAGTTCAAGTTTCATCCAGAGTCACAACACAGACAATGTGGCCATCTGCCAAATGGAAACTAAAATCATCTGGTCATAATTTAAACATTTTTAATATGCTGCACATCTAGATTTTTTTTTAACTTCATGACTTTGTTCTTAATGTGTGACCAAAAGGATTAAGTTACGCCACATGCATTCTATCCTTCTTGTAGCCTGTTTTACTTTAGAGCTACAGTTTATTAGTCAAGACAATTTATAGAAAAATTTCCTTCTAATTGCAAACAGACTCAGTACCTTCTTTTAGTGAACAAATCAAAACACATTTCAGTGGATGAAATCATTCTGTTCTTGAGGTAATCTTATTAGTTCCTCATCAACATTACTGTTGACTGAACATTTGACACTGGCTGTGACGTGGCTGTGTACTCTGAAACCATGGACAGAACATCCCACACTGCATATTAATGGCAGACCGAGGCCCGTGATCGTGCAACAAGAAGCACAGCACAGCCAGCTTAAACGCAAAGTCCAGTGATCAGCAGGTTATATGGATACTGAATTCATGCCTCTATGATGTGACATGTCTCAGCACAAATGGCAGATTCATGCGTCACTATGGCAACCAATCTAATCTAAGCAATCAAAGCATTACCTTACTCATCCTGTGTTGGGTGGTCTGCACATCTACAATAGCAGACATAGTGGTATCATAAAGCTTAAATCTAGTCTATCAACAGAGCCTGAAGAACCTGTCAGCAAGTTAGTAATGGTGATGTCTTACTCAAATAAAAGTGTGCATGAGAGCTCCAGCAGGGGAGCCAATCAAGAGTTGTTTATGGGTTTGAGAGCTCTCTTCTTTGGAGAAAGGCGCGGAGTGCTATGCCAGGCGGCAACAGCTAAGCAGGCTGTTTCAATGGGCTCATAGTGCGGTGTGTTTAGAGAACAGATTAACGTTAGCCAAGGGCTAGCAGGCCTAATCTCTCTGTAAGGTTTAGTCCGCTTGGGGCACGATGTGTGTGTAGGGGTGAGAGATACGAGCATGTGGGGGTGCTGTGTGTGTGTGTGTGCGTGTGAGCTTGTGTATAGGAGGAGGTATTAAGCAGGATTGCGTGGTGTGGAGGGGTCCTAGAAGTTCAAATATTGAAGGTTGGTAACCTCTCCAATCCTTCACACCAAGAGGGTAATCACAATGTCAATCCTTTCAGAGTGACTCCCACAGGACTCCCCCGCATTGAGCCAGTGTTTATTCAAGGCATGTTGCTATACTGGCGCACTGAAAAGAGCCTGGTGATAGAAGAGATTTCCTCAAATCAAAGAGATCAAGGACACAGTGCGGAGCTGAGAATGCAGCCAGTGTTCAGCTCCCAGACATGAAGTCCAAAGACCTACCAGTACTAATGAAACAGCCTTTATTCAGGACATTATATGTAGTTTAATTAAAGCGACACTGTAAATACTGTAAGACAACAGTATACTATACATTATTGAATGTTTGACCAACAAGCAATCCACCTGCTCTTATCATGATTATCATCTTATCATGAGCAGCTCATGTTCATGAAGATGCAGTCATCTGCAGATGAGGTCCAGTCTGGAAAATACTGGTAGAAATACAAATAGTTTTGAACAGCTTTTGAGCCAAAATATTGATTAATCTCTGATGATTAATGAAGTGGCTCTATGGAAATACCCTCATAAAGATATCTGGTAATGCATCCACTTAGGTAGCGGGCTGTCGACGTCTGCGCTACTGTATCTCTTCTCTATCAGCATGTGGAGCTAAGGTGTTGAACCACAGAGGATTAGGCAGTTTCAAGTCAAGCCAAGACACGTTTGTCTCTCGAAGAGGAAACCCTGTGCTTGTTTTTGGGATTACTTTATGAGTGAACTGTAGAGAATAAGTTAAGCTTGACAACATAATCCTGCTCAAACATTTTGTCTAACGTACTGTAATTCAATGTTAGATGGTGCAGTTATATGCACACACTGTACTGTGTGTGGGGATTTATTCATCTTTCTTGTCTCTATGTGTGTCTGTAACTCTCTTTGGACCAGAACTGCTGCAAGCGGGCAGTGTGTCTCTGTTTTTGGGCCCCTCCGATGGCCTCCACTCCCACTCGCTGCTGTTGGATGAGGAGAGGGGTCGTCTTCTGTTGGGAGCCAGGGATCACATCTACCTGCTTGACCCCGACAGTCTGGCCAGAGCCCCCAGAAAGGTAAGCTATACTGTGAAAAGCTCACAATGGGAATGTGCAAATTTCGAGTAGAATATAGAAGATAAAGAAAGGGAAAAATTTAGTGCAAGAATGAGTTTAGTGCATTAAATAAACTGCAGCTTTTGGTTTTGTAGCTATTCGGGCCATTTATTATGCTTGAGGGCTTGTTTAGGTAGACTCTGAAGTGTTTACAGCAGTTTTAAGAGTCCCCACACCCTCTGACAGAAGCATAGTGCTGGAAGAAATTCAAGTTTGAACAGGAGATGGAGTGTTTCCTTCACACAAAGTAACCGGCCCAATCCCTAGACATGCAAACTCGTGCTTGGCGTCACTTGAGACATCCTAATAACCGCTGTTATTTGGTGTGAGCAGCTCATTATTATAGAGAGAGTAATTTAGCGACAGCTTATGACACTGATACCTGTCTTGCCATTAAGTGGGGTGATGTAACATATTTCTTTTCCATTAGTGTTGCTGAGCTGAAATGCACTCAGCTGTGTATTGTTTTAGAGAAGAGCTCACCTTTCAGTCAGCAGCAGGCTGAAACTGTCTGCCTGTCCGGCTGGCGAGGTCAGGGTCGTCGTGTTGGAGGGCACACACGCACAAGCATGTATACATCTGTCGGGTATGCGCGCTCGCACTTATAGAAAAACACGCAGATGCATTTGGACAGATGCCACATGTTAAAGTTTGTGGATGTGAGTGTGTGTTTATGCAGCTGAGGTTGATCTGCAAGTGGGACGACAGTGTGTTTATTTGATTTTTATCTGGTTGTTTTAACTCGCAGTCATGCTCTCAAAGTGTTGCCTTTCTGTTGCCTTTCTGGTCATTGATACCGATGGCACGGAGATATCTCTCTGCCTTTTGGGAACAACCCTTTAACAGCAAATTTGATCTAGAGAGGCAAACTTGTTGTTTATCAGTTAACAAAGAGGCATACCTGGAATGGGACCTTCAGGCACTAAAACACAACTAGATAGCCTGCTATCAAGCATTCCAGTTGTCTCTATCTTGATATTCAGGAGATATTGTGCACATTTAAATATCTCTGTATGTGGTGGAAAAACTGGGCCACTGATCACTCTTATCTTCTGCTTTTCAAAACCAGTT
>JBCAUF010000032.1:15365321-15379855 GCA_038406115.1 Haemulon aurolineatum
GTATGTGCTGCAGATCCCAGGTTTGTGGGTGTTCATCTGATTCCGGAGAGTGACAACCCAGAAGATGACAAAATCTACCTGTTCTTCAAAGAGAACGCTATAGATGGAGAGCATGCTGGGAAGGCCACACACGCCCGCATCGGACAGCTCTGCAAAGTACGCAAACACTCATTAAACACACGCTCACACAAGCGGGTACTCACAAAGGAAAATTCAGACCTGCACAAAAGGGGAGAGACAAAGGCACACGCACTTTCACACAGACATTATGTGAAATGGCTTCTGTATCTGGAAAAACACTTGACGGGTGTCTGAGTGCCTTTCATAATGGCAGGTTTCAGGGGCTGTTATCTGTGATTATTTTTAGCCTGGAGAAGAGTGGGCTTTGTTGTGTGTGGTACAATCGCCCCCCAAAGACAGAAACCTGAGAGAAATGTTAAATGTCACCAGAACCTGAGAGGCAAAGACGCTGTCAATGGCAGCACTGTTATCCTAATGCCAGGCTTTGGCACTGATTGTGTCTGCTACACCCTCCAGCTGCAGGGGATGGTTATGTTAAATTGCTGGCCTTGTATCAGCTTTCGCATTCCAAATCCTATTCTTATTCATTAGGCAGGAATCCACCCAGCTGACTGCAGATCAGGGAATGATGTCCAGCCTCAGCCTCCCATTTAACTGCATATCATGCCTCTGTCATAACGCACTGATTACCCAGAATGTTAGGAATCCGCCATGCTCAACGCAAGACAAGCCATCCATTATTCAAGATGTGTGTTAATTTGGGCCTATGCATATTTGGACACATTCTAATTCATAAATCAACACCAAGTGGGATACATTTTTATGAGCCAGCACTTTGTGCTTCTGTGTTCGTGCGCTATGTTCTGGCAAACGAACACTATACTGTGAGGCACACAGACGCATATTATAAGGGTGTGTACTGGAACATACAGTACAGTACTTTATAGACAGTCTTCTACACAACATCTATAAATCCATTATTCATCATGAGAAGTGCATTTTAAAGAGGCAAAAATAGATGTTTGGTTGATTGACAGGCTTGTTTGGAGATTCAGAGAAAATATATTCCATACTGAAATTGTCATTAATAAACTTTTTTTTTATATATAGCCTGCCTAATGTGTTTTGAATAAACTTTCTGAAGTCTAAGCTGTCAGTGTGTCAAGTGTAAGTTTCAAATCTGTTCATCTGTTCATGTTTCTATAAAAACCTCACTGTATGACCAACAAATACAATCATTTTATCAGAGAAGGAGGATCATCTGGGATCTCTGGACATTTATTGATAAGTCATGTCTGTACATAGACTGCAAGTTTTATGTATTACCAGACTTCTCCAGTTACTCCAGGGACATTGATTGGACTGGGCTGATTCACTTCCCATATCTGTTTTGTAATATGTAAGTTTGTGGCTACAGTTTTCAAAGTGTAAGAGTGGGGAAATGATAGCGTTATTGGCACACAGTGCAGGCAGTAATCATGCTTTATATCCAAGAGAATGCCTCACCTCATTCAACCAAAGGGTAATGAGGCATAAATGCTCAGCTCAACAGAAGTAAATTAGTCAATGCAAGTCCTCCATTAACATCATATACGGTATCTAAAGCTTTTTTTTCCCACTTTGCAAGACATTAAGCTGCATAAAAAAACCGAAAACTTGAAAAAGAAAGTTGTTTACAAAACACCTTTATATATTGTTTTGTACTCAAGGTCTGCATGTGATTTGTCCAACAGAATGACCTGGGAGGTCACAGGAGTCTGGTCAATAAGTGGACCACCTTCTTGAAGGCTCGACTTATTTGCTCTGTGCCTGGCAGTAATGGAATAGACACACACTTTGACGAACTACGTAAGTGACTGCTCCCGCACCTTAAAGCGTGCTTCACACATTATTTCCCGGAGATGATGCTGTCTTTTCAACGGAGAATGTCTGTAATATAATGACTCTTCTCTTTGGCTTTCAGAGGATGTTTTTCTCATGAGCACAAAGGATCCCAAGAGCCCAATCATCTATGCAGTATTTACTACTTCCAGGTACTGTGCATGACAAATACTTTTGGCCATAATCACATTACGTGACCTCTGTTTTCTACAAGCCCCCACCCTTTGCTTATCTGATTCATTCCTTCTGCCTATTAGCAACATCTTCAAAGGTTCAGCTGTGTGCATGTACAGCATGACGGACATCAGGAGAGTGTTCCTGGGCCCTTATGCTCATAGAGACGGACCAAACTACCAGTGGGTGCCCTTCCAGGGACGTGTTCCCTACCCACGCCCGGGCACAGTGAGTACAGTATTCTTTTAACATGGATATCAGTGTGTTATGAATTGAGCTTTTAACTTAACTTGTCATTTATATCCTACAATGCATCGTCATTATAATAATAAACTTTTTTTTTTCTTTTTCTGTAGTGTCCAAGCAAGACATTTGGTGGATTTGATACAACCAAAGACCTTCCTGATGAGGTTGTAACCTTTGCCCGAAGCCACCCAGCCATGTTCAACCCTGTCTACCCCATTAACAACCGACCAATCATAGTCAAAACAGATGTGGACTACCAGTTCACCCAGATAGTGGTGGATAAAGTAGAAGCAGAAGATGGCCAGTATGATGTCATGTTCATAGGCACAGGTATGCATACAAACTGGAACATCATCACAGTAAACCACTGATTGACTGAAATAGATGTCAGCTCAAAACATGTGTGCTTCCATTGTGTGCTAGACATGGGGACGATACTGAAAGTGGTGTCCATCCCCAGAGGCTCCTGGCATGACCTGGAGGAAGTCCTATTGGAAGAAATGACTGTCTTCAGGGTAGGTTACTACCTTTTCACCTCCTTTCCAGATTAAAGGGTGGCTGTTGAAGCAGCATGTGTTGTCTAATCAGTCTGTCCAACCGTCATTTTGTTATTTTTGTGCAGGAGCCAACAGCCATCACAGCGATGGAGCTTTCAACTAAACAGGTATTGATTGTAGTTCTCACTGCATGTCAAATGAAACTGTAGAAACACGTGTGACAGAACAAAACACTGTAGTCAACCTCAAGCTTATATCAAATATGGGGCGCTTGGTGGCGTAGTGGTTAGAGCGGGTGCCCCATGAACAGAGGCTGTCGTCCACCCTGCAGGGACCCCGGTTCAAATCCCACACTGCACGGTCATTTCCTGCATGTCACTCCCCCCCTCTCTGCCTCCCATTTCCTGTCATATGTTCAGCTATCCTATTAATAAAGGCAATAAAAGCCCAAAAAATATACTTAAAAAAAAAAAAAAAAACTTAGATCAAATATATCACCTCAGTAATGAGCTCAGTGGGGGCTACAGATAAGTCTCCTGGACTGCATCAGGGAGAAACATGTGGAGATATGAATCTTAATGAAAAATGTTACGAGTAACTACTGTTTTTGCGTGCGTGCGTTCGCGTGTGTGTGTGTGTGTGCATCTGAAAATCTCTTAGACAGTGAAAGCTTTTCGTCGTAGGTGACACACCTTCCTGTGGAGCAAGAATACAGAACAAAGACTTACTTGTCTACACATTTTTAAACACTTTGAGATGAAAGACTTTATCACACAAAGATCTCAATTGTTGGCTTCTCAGCAACAGTTAACTCATCAACTTAAATGACAGGGAGAGACAAAACAAATCAACTAATTGACAGGTGGGAGGGATCTGAGCACCTGTAGCAGGATGGTCCGTCCACATTCCTGACATGTTGCTTCACTGACAAACGTACGCTGAGCCAAACGTATTATGCAAAGCACACCACCCATCCAGACTTAAAACCTAAATTGTGGCTCCTAAGACATAAAATATCTGATTGAAAGTTGTGTCTTTCTCTCTTTTGCCTGCACAGCAACAACTGTACCTTGGCTCAGACATCGGTGTATCCCAGATGCCTTTGCACCGGTGTGAGGTGTATGGGAAGGCCTGTGCTGAATGCTGTCTGGCAAGGGACCCCTACTGTGCATGGGATGGCACCGAATGCTCCAGATACTTTCCCATGGCTAAGAGGTATTGAATATGTGCTCCACATTCATACTTGTCATGTCGCCATCCTACCGTTGTGTTTGACTAGCTGCTCAACACCTTGTACGCAGTGACTATTTTTAAAAAAAAGTTTGCCTTCAGTGCAAGTTAATACTTCAAAACTGGCATCTACATGTAAATATTCTTTAACTTCTGCAAGTAGCACACTTGTACAAATCAAATCATGCAAGTTTCTGAATGACTTTTGTTTAACGTTTTAACTATATTATATTTTACAAAGGTGAAACTAAATTCTATGTGTGTGTTTTCACGTACAGATTGAGGACATATGCATTCAGGGGCTGGAGTTTGGGCACACTTCGCACACATAGGGCAGGCTTTGTATATTTGCCAAAACCCCCTAAAGGTATTGGGGTCGTGTTTCCACCAGAAAGCTAGAAATATAACCTGCCTCATGTGTTTACTGTAAATTAGAACCAAAGTCAGCGATGTCTGGAGGCTGTCTGGGTGAACCCAGGGTGAGGTGGGTGTTAGGGGTTTGGTGGTAGTGTGGTTGTAGTAGTTGACTGATCTGTACGTGTTCATGTATGTGTGCTCTGCGCGCAGCCTCCCACTCACAGCTCCACGGGGCTTATTGATTTGAATGTTAGCTGCACAGCATCCTGTTCTCGCTGTTAGTTGGACTCCAGAGTCCCACATTCAAAAATAAGACAGCCAGAGCAGAGTAACTCTCACCTCCAATTACAAACACATCAACGCTGGCACAGAACAATGGAAAGCAGAGGGGGAGAAGTTACCAGTTTGCTTTGGTGTCTCCATAGTTTCTTCAATTATTGTTTACTGAAAATATCCTCAAGGTTTTGTTTGATACTGTACTCGAAACTCCATCTCTTTGCCTCTGCAGCCCAGAGAGATGACAGGCTGAAATGATTGATTAGGTCTGAATTCCTCTGTCTCACACACACCCTATAATTAAAGCTCCTCTACGATGCAGTGGAGTGCCTGCTGTTAGTTTATCTATTAGTGTTGGCCTTCACTAGTGCTGCACATGCAAACCACATTCAAATAACCACCTACATGCACACAAGATCTCTGTCTCACATACAAAGACACACATACAAAGAAAACAGTGTGTCTGCTGACTCATACAAGTGTTTATATTTGTGTTTCTGCAGGAGAACAAGGAGACAAGATATCAGGAATGGAGACCCGCTCACACAATGCTCAGATCTGCAACAGCATGGTACATAAATCAAACCAATGTGTTAGCATCTGTGCATAATATGTCATAAAATGTCAATTTTAATGCAGGCATTATTGGTCAGACTAATAACATACAATTTTTGAATTTGCAAATAATATATTGAAGGAAATAATCAGAGCAATTTTCCAATGGCACTCAAAGATATTTTGTTTAGAGAATTTATTTCATTTTTGAAGAAAAGATTGGCCCCAAAGCTGCTGCTGGCTTTCCTGAAGCGATCAAAAAACAGTAGAGAAGCCAGTTGTATGTGTGTGGCGTTGTGTGTCCTTGGCTTTAATGTGTTTCTGGTGGTGTGAAGATTAGAGTGGGTCCATGTGAAGCTTATAATTAACATGGTCAGGATTCCTCCGAGTCTCCTCTCTGTCGCCAAGCCCTCCACTCTACTGCCCTGTTAGTGGTCGTCGCCCAAAAACGGGACTCACACTGTTATCGTTTTCTGGATTATACACTTATTTTAATTCATTGAAAAGAACACAATTAAAAAAAAACTGTTGTCAAGTGCTGCTGATTTGAGGAGGAGGAACATACACAAAATACTGTTACCTGTTGCTACCCACTCAGTCAACACACACAAGTTTGACAGTACATTTTAGACAGTGCATGCTAGATTCAGTATGCCAGACACAGAACTCTATACAGGAAAGAATAAGAGAAGAGCTGTGTTTTCAGGGAATGGGAAGGAGGATAACAACATACTCTGTTACGCCTTACTGGAGTCTGAATGGTTACATTTACAAGAGGATTTAAAAGATCAATCAGAAGAACACATACAGTGCAAAAGCTCCCTGACCGAACAGCTTTGCACATACAGTGTACTTGACTATATAAAACCCTCATTTTTCCTTTCCCTCTAGTGACTGCCTCTGTGGTGGGAGCTGTCTATTCTGCACATGATTGAGTGTGATAAGAGAAGAGACAGGATGATGTGACAAAATGATGTGAAATGCAATCATTAAAAAACTGGAAACAGGCTCCTATCTCAGGGAGTTTTTTTTTTTACATTTCAGTCAGAGAGAAGAAGAAAAACAGAGAGTATTAAACAGAAAATCCCCAAAAATCTGACTGTACAGCTGTTTTCAATTTTTTGGCTGTAAAATAAATCAGGTCTCACATTCAGCCACAACCACAACCTGATAATATCTCAGACAAACTAGAAAATCATTTGCTTTAAGAAACTTGTGTGGGTAACATACTCTGATTTTTTTTTTTTTTTTCATAGATGAATTAAATGGGCAAACGACTCTCCTGGATAAAACTGTGTATGGTGTGGAGAACAGCAGCACATTCCTTGAATGCAGTCCCAAGTCCCAGAGAGCCATGACATACTGGCAGTATCAGCGCACTGCTGATGACCGCAAACAAGAGGTTGGCACTACCTCAGCTCACACTTCATCTGTTTTGTTGACAGTGATTCAGATATGATCTGTCGGCAGATAAGTCATGATAGATGATTTTAATAATGAAGATTGTTTTGGATGATATAGATTCATGTTTCATGAATATCTAATGCCATAACTGAAAGTGAAATACATTTTGTTTAATCAAAACAGCCATGAGGCATAGCTGATTAGATTTTTGTTTCACATCTTTATCAGTGTGCTTCACTGTGTCTCTATCGCTTCCATTTTTCTCATAATTTAGATCAAATCAGAAGAGCGTTTCATCCGCACAGACCAGGGCCTCCTCATTCGCACACTCAACAAGAAGGATTCTGGGATCTATCTGTGCCAGGCGGTGGAGCACGGCTTCATGCAGACACTTCTGAAGGTGACCTTAGAGGTCATTGACACAGAGCGCCTGGAGGACCTGCTACATCGCAACGAAGAGGCCGCAGCCAACGTCCCTGCCCAGGATCGCTCGTCACCTCAAGAAACTCCCAATCAAAAGCTGTGGTACCGAGACTTCCTGTCTTTGGTCAATCACCCGACTTTGAACAGCGTGGACGAGTTCTGCGAGCAGGTCTGGAAAAGAGAGCGGAAGCACAGGAGGCAGAAAGCTCACCTGGTGCAGCAAGTACAAATACACCAACAGCAGCAGCAGCAGCAGCAGCAGCAGCAGAAGGTTGTAGTGAACCCTCACAACCACATGCATGCTCAAGGCCTGGCAGCCAAGTGGAAACACCTGCAAGAGAGGCAGAAGGGACGCAATCGCAGGACCCATGAACTGGAGAGGGCCCCCCGCAGTGTCTGACCCATAAACCTTGACTTTTAACACCCAAACCTGAAACCACACCCAGTTCTCATTCTGTAACCCTGATTAACATACCCACCTGTCTCTGTCATACTGAGATACAGACTTGTACCACAAAGACTGGATAGTTAAACTGGAAAAAAGGTAACACTACCCTGATCTGCCAGCTGGTGGTGTGTGTGCGTGGGCAGCCATGTTTACAGGACGCCAGTGCAGAGGACTGCAGGAAACAGGATGTTGTATCACGCCAGACCATTGGAGCATATTATCTCAGCTGGCCTCTGTGGCCATAACACTGCAGAGGGACAGTGTCAACCAGAACAAGAACTGGATACATACTGTATACCCACCCTATATGGACATGACTGACTCCATGTTGAGATGGCTGTGTCAGTGGCATTGTCTCATGGCATGCTAGTTAGGTGTCTTTATCAGTGTGAAACTAAAGTAGATACCTAAAAAAATACTCAATAATTTCTTTTCTACTTCACAAATATGAAAGAAGAGTAGGGTGGGATTGTATTAAAAACAATGTGCAGAGTAAATGGACTTGCAGTGGAACTACAAGCACAAAATAAGTGAAGCTCATGAAAAGCACAAGATGGGATATTTAGTCATTTTTGGTATTACAGAAGCTTAAATCAGTAAACATGAGAAAGAAAAATGCCCAAGCACTGCAAGAATCTGGGAGCAACAGTCACCGTTTGTCGATGAATATGATTATGTAGCTAAGATGTGTAAATACTGTATTCTATGATGTCGCCTCATACTAAAGGGAATGGCTTGCAGTTGTCTTGTTGCTTTATGTTGTTTCCCCAGATAGAAATTTATTTAAGAAAAGAAAAAAACAAGCAGTTGTAAACAGGGAGATTTTGTACTAGTCTGTGTGTCTATGCCCTAGATAAGCTTCCCAAACAAAGTCAGGTTTTATTATTCTGTTTTGTTTATCTTTTTCTTTTGAATCATCAGATTCCTTCCAGAGTCAACAGTCGTTAAGTTGATTGTCACTTTATGGGGATGTCTGCCAACTGCATCATCTCAGTGCACAAACTGTCATACTCAGTTCTTCCATGTTCATTTCATTCGTATTCACGTTTGTATTTGTTTCTGCAACATGTGTATTTATTGATATACAGTTCTGTACATTGTGAAGATATTTTCTTTTCTTGCAATTAATCATTTGGTTTAATTAATTTAATTTACATCACCGGTCTCTTAAAATGACTGTATTATCACAAATACTGTAGTATGACTGGAAATTCATTATCAATATTCACTCAATATTGGTCAGTTTTACATGCATTACATATCAGATGCACTAGTATCTATACTGTATATTTTCTTACACATTTATTTAGTCATGTCCATCTTCTTCACAGGCAGCGCAGTGTAAAAACTCCATTTCACTGCATGTGACATAAAAAAATAATAAAACAAACTTTCATTTTGCTACTTATAACAGTCCTTTACTATACGGTGCACACACACAAACACAAACCTGGAATGTAGCTGTGAACATTATGTAAATATAAATACTATGATCTATGTTCGACAAGTATGACACTGTGTACTAGTGCATGTGAATACTATTGTAGTGTTCCTGTTTTGCTATAACAATGATATACTAGTCTGGTGTTGTCACCGTTATTCTGTTGTTTGCTTATGCAGTACACAATATTAACTATTTCAAAGATGTATATACTATTTCTGTTAGGACTCTAAACTGTATGATTGATAACTCCTGAAGTAGGTATTCATGAAAAAAAGATAAACAAGATCTGAACATGATCTCACTGTGGATTTAAGTCTCCACAGACCAGCGAACAACAACATTGAACAATGTCAGTTGAGCATTGCAACACATCAGCATGTCACGTGACCTTGTCAAGAGTGTTCGCAAACCTCATCCACTTGTGGAAGCCTAGACATAAGGAGATGAGAAACAGCTGGAGCTGGAAAGAGTGATTTTAGGATAACAAGACAAGTTGAACACCAGAGTTGTGGAACTTTCAGTAGAGATGGGCATATGATAATATCATCATTATAAAGAGAACAGGGTGCCTCACTGCATCTGTCTCGGATATAAAATGAAAGTAAGGAAATGAAGTGCTGCTGCTGCTGCTGCTTTTTGGCATGATGGTGATGGTGGTGATGTATTCTACTGATCTAATAAATGTCTCTTCATAAAGTGCTGGTTTCATTAAATCTGTTTTTAATGTGCCGTGTCCTGCTGCTCTCATTGAATGTGGTTAGTGAAAAGAAAAGTTTCCTGTAGCGTGGATGATCAGATTTGATTTTGGGGTACCTTGCTGCGCGTATTACCATATTAATAAGAAAAACTTTTATAAACTCACATAATTTATCCTTAATATTGGGAATTCTTTATTGCTGTACTTGTCCTTTATGTTCCTGATAAGTACTTACATAGAAAAATGGGCAAATTAATTATCTAATTAGCTGAAATAATTAACATAACTGATGAATTAAAAATCAAAGAAAGGGAGAATATCAGTCAGCGCAAGTGCATCTTATAATATGATTTGAAAAGTGAATCTGTTTACTATATTGTGCCTCAGGCAGTAAAGGAATTACTGTAAGTTGTTATTAAGACCTTGATGTGAGATGTAATATGAATAATGCATGAGGTCCCCTACAGGTTCCAACTAAAACCCAGCTGCTGTATTTGCATATCAACAGGAGCTGGTGACTTAAGATACAGTATAAATTTCCAAGTCTGCAAGCACAACTTGCAAAAACAGAAAAGCACCACCTTGCAATTAAACATCAGTTCTCAGAGTCTTGACATGACTTTGCTTCAATAGATCCTGTAACAAAATATGAACTGTGTTCTACTACTGCCCTCTAGTGGATAATTCAGAAAATCACATAATCTCTTATGGTATGTGACAAAAGTGACCATATAATTTCTCACTTTTTTCTTTAACATATGATCAATATGCACTGTAGCTGCATGGTACAGAAATGGCAGTCCTGATGCAGTGGCTAAAAACACAACAAACTTGTTTTTGCTTTTTTTTTTGTTTGTTTAACACAATAGAGCCTCTGTATTCATCTTTGGTCACCTTTGATCCAATGTCAAAGGTCAGTCAGCATATGTCTCACCTGGGCTTTGACCTTCACCTCTGTAGCCAGTTCAGCTGCTGCTGTGGGAGCTCCTGGCTTTCAGTCCAAATTGCCTCAGGCGTCTCAGAGGGAACATTATTGAGAAGTTCTGTATGAAATGAGCCACTGTTGTTGTGAAGACACTCTGAAACAGAGTGTGAGCTGACTCGCTGTATTTTTGGGTTTTTGCATATAACTCAGATTTCCTCAGAAGATGCCCTTGACCATGCTCTGACATGATAATGATATCATATACCAATAGATGAGAATTAACTTTATATCATGTTTTGACAATATAAACAACTAATGCAGAGAGAGTTTGAGAGGAAACAGAGACATTGTTCAAAGCAAAATTACAGTTTACAGTTTGATCATGTCATCACGGAGTCTAAGCAAAGTAAAGCTTATAGTAAAAAAAGTTCCTTAATAGGATGAGAGTATTGCCAAAGGCTTTGCAGCAATACCAGAGCATGACTGCCCTCTGGTGGCTGAGGGCACCTCTTACTGCTGAGCTTTAACATGGATGGAAAAAAGTAGCTCCCTCTTTGACTCCCAGCCAGGGCCACGGATGAGTGAGAAGGGCCTCCCTGATGCTCACACAAAGGACCAGTACACCCAGTGGAAAAACTGACACGTGAGTGACAGAGTTGGAGAGTGAAAATAGTTAGAAGTTAATAAACTCCTTGCTGTTTTTATTGCACTGAAACCGCTCTGGTACTTTGAGACTGTTTGTGGAGATTATTAGTCAGTGAGGCTGTTTCAGCTTTGTGTCTGAATTGTTGCTAAGAGTTGTGCTCAACACAAAAACATCTAAACACTTAACACACATCCACAGTTGAATTCAGTTCAGTTCATAGAATTTGGGCCCTTTATTTATGGACGTGACACATCATGCACCAAAATATGCAAAACAAGTTGATCATCTCCAAACATCTAAAATAATGTCTGTTAGTGTACTGTAAGTAACATGAAGATGACCAGATAAAAGCAAATCTTACAAGAATGCTTGCAGCGTAGAAAAGGAATGACTGGAGAGAGTTTCAAAGAAACTTGAGTGTGATTACTCACCTTGTCTGTTTCATCAAGTGAAACTCATACAGGCTTATAGGCTCTTGACAGGATAGGTGTGGATTAGGAGTCATCTGGCAGACAGCTGACACACACACACACACACACACACACAATGCATTAGATTCTTTCCCTTAGACACTCATCATCTTTTTACTGCAGCTGCATCCTTTACTGCAGCTATGGGGAAGAGGCATCAGTGTATTCCCCTCTATCAGGAGGCTTGGGAAACGTGAAATGGAGCAGAGACACAGTCATTTATTTTACACTAGTGACAATACTCTGGGTTGATGCTTCGCTAGGCCCAGTAGGTCTCTGCTGGAGACATGCACACACACATGCACAGATCGCTGGCACGTTCCAGCTGCTCTGTTCTGGGTCACCTCAAGAGACAACACGTTGGTTCATCTGGAAGATTAATGGAAAATTCCAAAAGCAGAAGATTCAGCACCATGTTTTAGCATATACATCCGTGCATTTGTTAATGTTTAGATCGGAAAGCAAACCACAGGGATGGATTCTCCCTCATTTTAGAGATTTTCTTCAAGGAGGACACGCCATGCAGCTGGGAGACCCTCTGTACCCCAGTGCAGCCAAACACAGACCACTCAGCCACAACATGTCTGATATCCACTCAACTGAGGAATGATCCCTGACATCATCCAGCCTATTAGCCAGGCATGAAATAACATGCATATGTCATAACCCTGTTCTGCCACCTTACAGCAAAGTATGGTATATCACAGTGCTCTCTGAGTGAGGTAATGATCTATTCCTTTCCCTCCAGCTGTCACTTATCAAAAGCTTGTAGATTTCTGGCAGTGTCCCTGTTTGCGTCATAAAATCAATAATGGAGGTGGAAGCGTGTGTGTGTGTGTGTGTGTGACTGTGAGTGTGTGGGGGGTTCATAAAGTTATTTTCTGGAAAACTTAATTTTGCAGGCCGGGAGGAATTTACTAGATCATGGACGGATAGTGCTTTGAAGCGTGGTCAGGTTTGTGTGTGTGTCTCTGTGTGCTGTTCTCCATTGGACTTAGTAGCGTGTTAGTATTGTGTTAGCATGCAGGGGCGCATCCCTCGCCTGGGGTAAAACAGAGGACAGGGTATTTAGCTGTGGCAGCTTGGCAGTCGTAATGCTGGTGGTGTGCTCTGCAGTTGGCAGGAACCTAAAGTGCCTCTCCACTTTGAGTGACAGCATGGCACAAGAGGTTTAGACTAGTTAATTGACAAGACCTTTAGCTCATTTCCTGTGTGGAAAAAAGAGCTGCTCTGATGTTATTTTTTGATGTCTGTCACATACTCATAGTTTGTTCTTATGGAACAAACATGCATTGATAATATGAACTTCACATCTATCTTGCAGTACATGCCAATATCCTGTATCATAACATTACAAACTTTTTTTTCATTCAGAAATGTTTACATTCATGGAAGCTACAGTATACGGGACTTATTTACAATATGGGAGGGGGACACACAATCTGAGCACGCTCATACATACACATGTACATCTACTGTATATAAAGTAAGCCAGAACTGACTTAAAAAAGAAAGCAAAAAAAAAGAAAGAAAAGAAAAACAATTTCCATGTCAAACGTCTATGTCAAACTCTTATGATCTTAAGTATTTAAGTATGACAAGTACTATAGTATTTTACTGGTTTCCCCCTAGGAACAAAACAATTCACAATTACGCTGTAATTTGCAACTCCAGTGTTATTTTGACAGATTTGACAAGTCACAAATATAAAACAAATTTTGTAATCAGATGATTTGTCGCTTTTTTCCCTCTTTTGAAACATCTCACATATCAAGTAAACAAAAGAAAAGGAAAAAGGAGAAGAAGAAGAAGCAGAGGAGGAGGAGTTCTTCCCTCACCTTACTAGCTCACACTTGACTCACTTATAAACATACAATTAGACTGGAATAAACTTCAGCATGAATGGTCCATCACACTGAGTCTGTTTGTAAGCACCTTGAATTGTTTATCCAGTGGCAATGATATATGAGCCCAGAAAATCAGTTCATGTGTACAGTGCTGTGTAATGTAATTGTCTAGACAGTCCAATATTAGCACTGGCACGAATGTGAGTCTTGGAGAATCTAAATGCTAACGTGAGTGTTTATCCCCCACATCACGCTCAGACAGGAGGACAATGTAGTTATGAGTTTACATTGAAGACAGTGCAAGCAAACACTTAAGTTTCCAATTCTTGTTTACAGATTTTATTATGTTTTTGGAAAAAAAAAAGTGTTATTACCCTAAAAATAATTCTGGAAAAAGAGATGGACTCAAAGAAAAGATGGCTGATTATTCTCCAAACCTTCAAGAGAAAGGCTGCTAACCAAAGCTGATATCAGACTAAAGGCACGAGAGGGGGCAATGACAACAAAAGCATGAAAGCTGCTGAAAGGAGCTGATGAGATAGAATCAGACAATGGATGAATGAGGCCTCGGGCTTGACCTTAGCACACCCTGGGACAGGTCAAAGGTCGCGGCCATCAAAGGGCAGAGGTCAATTCATCCGGAGAAATGTGTCTAGGTAGCCTGCCGTTTGTCTGACTTGTTGCCTGGCTGCTCCCCTCCACACTTCTAATCTGTAACTGATTGAGGTCTGCTTAAGTGAGCGTTGCCTGGAACCCCTGGAACACATCAGTGAGGCTTAGCTTTGTGTCATTCTGGCTCAGCCGTGCTTACTGGATATTAGATAAAGATAAAGAATCATTTGAAAGCAATAAAGCCTAACTAACATGTAATAGAGAGGGCAGATTCTGAGCTCTGTATGTTAAAATAAAATAATCATGAACATAATACATTCCCTAAACTTAACCAAACTTTTAAAATTACTGAAACTTTGCAAGAAGTTGAAGTATACACAC
>JBCAUF010000032.1:15417109-15427215 GCA_038406115.1 Haemulon aurolineatum
AAGGCATTTGCCAATTCCAAGAAAGGCTTATTTTAGCAAAAAAGCAGCTGCAATCTTGTCTTGATTCTTCTCTTCAATTGAGAGCATCATTGGGGCTCCTTTTCAAGTCCATTCCTGTTGTAACATCTGCTGATGATTCTCTCATCTTTATGGTATTTATCAGTTTAGTGTCCTAATTTCCATTATCAGACTACATGTATTTTTGTCAAAACCACCATATTTATTTTTCAGTCTCTCCCATCCTTCTCTCCCTTGCCAGTCTGACTCCGATCAGCAGTGATTTCCTGCTCACTGATTTGCAGGGTTTCGGGGGGCGTGAACTGTGTTATCCTTACAATTCTCCCGTGACATGGCAGCAGAGGGAGGGGGTGGTGAGGAAAGCACGATAAGAATCAGGGAAGTAGAGATAAGGGAGCGCGGGTGTCTCGCAGACACTGTTCCTTTAAGAGTATTTTTAGTATGGCAGATAGCAGTGGTCACTCGTCAGGAAAAAAAAGAGGCTGGGTGGCTTCAGAGACTTGTGCAGTGTTCTGGCATGATGCTGAGTGAGGGAGGGAGGAGGCAAAGCACAAACCATGCTCCCCAGTGACACACAGGAGACTGCCAAGGCATGGTAACTCTACCTGCGTATCATGCGCATTCTAACACAATCAAGTTATCAGTCAGTCAATTACATTGTTGGATCGTTTATAATGTGTGACAAAGTAAGCCTACTGGCTTGAGTCTGTCTGTAAATAACCAGGTGTTTTAAGGGAAAAAGGACCCATGACAAGCCTACTTAATTTCTCCTGACCACTTTACTTCATTTTATTTAACAGCCAATCTCTCAGACAATAGAAGCCAATATCATGTGATAGATATTGGCTTAATTACACGACGCAAACAATACAGCTGTCATATGACACAAATTATTCCTTGTCTTAAATGACATACTTCAAAATCAACTGATTCAATGTCAACTCAAATTTTCTATCTGTCATTTTAGTGCATTCCACCGGTCCTTTGCTTCCATCTAGAGAGTAGTGTCGTGAGTCCATATTTTCCCCTCCTCGGGGCATTATGTAAATTTAATGACACTGGCAAAGTGTGGCTGATCAGGTTACTGTATAGATTACATGGTGACCCTGCCAAACACACAGGCACAGAGACCTAGAGACCTAGAGAGGACAGCAATACACCTTCATGCAGGTTACCACTCCACACCGCTCCGGCTCTGCTCCAGAGAAAACCATGCCGGGGAAAAACTGCTTTGCCTTCCTCAAGGGTCAGCGTCAGAGGTGTGTCTTTTTGCAAACTAGCACCAAAATATATATTTTTTTATAAATAAGGAAAAAAAAGGGGGGCATTTGTAAGTGACCGTTTGGCTGCTGTTGTTGTTGTTGTGGAAGTTGCAGTCTCATCCATGAGAATTACAGCTGAGGGAGTTGGAAACTGCTAGGCAGCATTATGCTCCAGTGTGTCGGCTTAATTAAAATGAGAGCGAGATAAGTACTGCTTCTGAGCTCTGTTTGTTTGAGTGTGTTTGTGCATGAGAGAGCCAGCTAGACGGAGAGTGAGAAAGAGAGCGAGAGAGAGGGATGGGTGTGTGGGTGCTGTGATCGGGCTCGACTGTGCAGAGAAGAATACAAATGCTGGATAAATGTGCTGTCTTTCTAATGGAGTATGCCTGAGTGAGCAGAAAGGCAATGCTCACAGAAAGGAGAACCACAGAGGCACCTGGTCAACTATCAGTCAGGACATGCCCTCATGTCTATATTAATGTCTGGAAAACGGAATTCAGGGATAAGTATTTTAATAGCTAGCATTAATGGACTCTAGGCTTGCCCGTGGCAGCAAGGTGGCTTGATGGTATGCACTGTTGCCTCTCTTAGCAAGCACTACCTCCCACATTCAGGAAAAGACTTGCAGGTTAGGTGCACTGCAAACCGGTGGATGTGAATGTCTGTATGCAGCCTGGTTTGGACTGGTGACCTGTCCCCGATGTACCCCACCCCTCACCCTATAGGCTGCAGACACCCGAACCATGAACGGGATAGGTCTCTTCTCCTAGAGGTCAGCTTTCAGTTTCAGCTGAGCAAGGTGTACTAGAGTTCATTTGTGCTTCATTTACATGTAAACTGGAGCCTAACAAGATTTCAGAGAAGCCTTAAGGCCTGTGACACTCAATTAGTACACCAAACCCTACCTTTTCTAGATGTGGTTGCTAGATGTATCATTGTATACCTTTGAAGGGGTGAATGTGGAAGAGATACTTATTACTACAAGCATCGGGTAAAATTAATGTAGGCTTTGTGTCTCCATTAGAACTATTAAATCACACTACAGACGAGGAAGCAGAGTGACTGATGCTGTTTATCTTTTAAAATTACTGCTGGGAATTATGTCTGTTTTCTTAGAGAATCTGCTTGAATGAAAAACAACTGGGGGAAAAAATATATATATTAGACTGGCCTTTGAAAAGAATTTTATCTCAGTCCCTTGTGTAAATTTACTCAACACACATGTGGTAAAACCAGACAAAGGCGCCCGCAGGTGAAACGTGCTTTAATATTCAAGCTTTTCAAACTGTTCCCCATGAGCAGCTTGAATTCTTTTCACTCCTGAACACACACGGGTGCATCCAATTCATTTTGGGGTTCTGTCTTTATGAGCGAGCGATGCTGTTAAAGTCGATGGTGCTTCAGCTGTGTGAGCGCGGGATTTAAGTCCAGTCTGGCATTATCAGAGAGTGCGTGGGAGAAAAAAGGGACGGTGACAGTAGAGATTGTAGTTATTGCATTTAAACTGACAAGCGGGGGGAGATCAAAAGAAAAGAACATGATGGTGCCTCATCTGGTGATTGCCTGCTGTCTTACAGTCTTACATAACATTGTTGACTGACAAACACGACTCACTTGTGGAGGGGGATTAAAACAGTTTAACAACATCCAAAAACATCGCTGATGAACCCAGATTTTTAGACAGTTGTTGTTTTTTAACCATATGCTTTAAAATACAAGCCAAAAAACACAGCTCTGCATTCTGCTCTGGATATACAGCGATCTGTGGCTTTGAAAAAAACATACAGCTACATCTCCCATCAGATAATGAATAAGACTGGCATTAGTTCTTTTCTGATACTCCACAGAAACAGAGGGAATGTCATTACTTATCATGCCCACCAAAATGGTTTTACCAGATTGTGAGGATGAGGTAGATATAAGCAGTCGGAGATGACTTAAAGGATTTCCGGCCCATGTACGAGCCCACAGCAAAGCTACAGCCTATATCCCCAGATGGAGATTGTGCTGATGAATGTTTCCTGTGTGTGTGCGTGTGTGTATGTGTGTGTGTGTGTGTGCGTGAGTGCGTCTGCAGTGAGGCCAAATCTGGCGCTTTCCAACGAGAGTCCGTAGCGATTCTGCTGCTCACACATCACGCATGACGTAACTCTTCCACACGCCCACACACCACTTGCTCTCCATCCTTCCCACACATCTCACTCACGCTTGCCACATAGGAATCGATCTACTGTATGTCGTGTGTAAATTTGCATGTGTGTGTTGGGGTGGGGGTGGGTGGGTAAGATGGGGGGTGGCATGCTAGATCGTTGGTGAATTTGCTCTCTAGTGGCAGAAGGGTGATCTATAGAGGTGTGATTTTTCTTTTGTCCTATTTCGTGGTGCATTCTCCTCTTGTTCTTAAATCATCTCTACTCTACTCAACCTCCAGATTGAATTTCGTAAACTAAGGCCCAAGAGATGGAAAAAACAAATGCTTTCTTTGAATGCCTCCAGGAGTACACATTTTGAATTTTTTTAAGGATTTTCTTTTCAAGGATCATGGTCAGTTCATGGTTGGACAGCAGTCTAAGCATGTCTATTCATCAGGCGTCGGGCTGGGAGGAGAAAGGAGGAAAGCCGGCAAGTTTTTTTATCACTGTGACGGCAGCACAGGATAAGATAGCCCAGACTGTCTCTTTGCATCACATCTGCTCCGTGGAAAAACTCTTTTGGGAGAAATGTCAGAATAAGAAGACCAGCACAGGAAGAAGAGAGAGGTTACACAGACTGAAGGGGTGCTTTTGTGCCTGTAGACGTTCACTTCCTATTACATGCATCTCCGTTAGCTATCCCATAAACTAAAATGCAACCAACAGCAACAAACTAATTCAGGCCCAAGAGGAATCATCCACTGTTTGCACATTGTAAGGATCATTGCATACAGAAGAAAGGCTCCTGGTGCAAATTGTATTTGTTTATGCTATATAAAATAATATGTGATTATCTGTGGACAGAGTGTGCTCAGATGTTTTGATTTACAAACATATTGGGTGATGTCCAAAACTGGAAGCTGTGTGGATTACTGCAAATGGTGCAGCATGTCTGGAGGCTGGAACAGAGCAATTTTTTTGTTTTTTTTTTGCTAAACTGACAAAGAAAAAGAAATATGAAAAGGCGGTTTTAATGATAATCCCGATACGTATTGATTTGTGCTGAAATTAGTTGTGTTACTCCGTGCGCTCGCACTAAGACAGGGTTAAAGGATGACTGATGTTTGACGTCTGATGGAGACAGGTGATCCACTGGTGTATGGATAGCAATATTTGTCAGCGATAGACAAATATCTTCATTAAGACAAAGGTGACATGGCCAACTCATTTTCAGTGATGGCCAGACATGCAACTGTGCACACAAGCCGCATCTGAATACACAGATCTGATGTGTCTTTATGGTTTAATACAAGAAAGAAGAACAATCCACAGATTAAGTAGTTCTTTAGTAGTGGTGCTTTACATCATAGCAGATTTGTTTCGTGATGAAAATATTATTTGTATAGAAAATGCTAATTATTAAATTAAATTCAAAATTAATTGAATACATCTGATATTGCTCTCATGGCTCAGCCCACATCGCATTATCCCCTTTATACCACTCATGATCAGCACACTGACATTTCAAATAATGTCAACGCTCGCTGAGAAAATGAGCAACATATCACGCAGGAGGGTAAATCTTAAGGTCCTTTTCGCTGATCACACGTGACTCCGGGGAAATAAATCGCCTTGTCCCCTTTAATTTCAATTTCCGTGCGTGATATATATTGTGATCACCTGTCAGATGCGGCGCCTGCGCAGTGGAGTGGGAGGCGGAGTGGATGCTGATCGCTCTCTATCCGCTGCCCTGTGCCCTCCATCCCTCGGCGATCAGGCAGACACGGACAGGGGGATATTCGAGGAGGTCTGGGCGAGGATAGGGAGACAGATCTGCTGTCGATGAAGGTACGATTTCCGACGGGTTAACTAAAAACGCCGCGCTTCAGCGTTTGACATTGTGACCGTGGAGGGTGAAGGATGCTCGGCTGCAGGATGGGAGGAGATGAGTGGTTGGACACGGAGCGGATAACAGATGGTATTTCGGAAGATGACAGAGCTTTTGCAGGATTTCCTCGTTATTGTACTGTATTGTAAAACATTTCGATTTTTTTTTTTTTCAAATTTGAACAGGCTCCTGGTCAAGGGCACACAGCTGGGTGATAGTCTGTGTGGGGTTTTTTTTACCATGTCATTTTTAATCTCTGCTCACCCGTGCTCTCGGAGCTGTCATCACCTCTTACACTCTGCGGACTAACGTGTTATCGGGTTTAACGTGGTCGGGCGTAATGCATGCTGCTTTTTTTCCCATCACGATAAAACATTGTGGATGGGAAAGGATGCATCGGATCCACTTAACTGCCTCTGGGTGAATCGCTGCTGCCAGTGGGCTGAGCGTAGTAAATGGTAAATCCCAGCTGTTAGGCTATTTATGCAGACGAATATCACTGAGTCGTTCTGCCCTTGGTGATGCATTTGTAAAGGAAAGTATATCAGTAATCACTTCCCTTGCATTATTTGATGGGCCCCTACCCGGATGTGCCTGCAGTTTCTCCAGAGAGAGCGCTAGATGTCCTGTGTTTACTCGCCTTGCTGCTAGAAAACATGTCCTGCATGAAATTTCTCACTCCCTGACACACGATCGGTGCTGCTTGGGTGATGAATGAGGAAAACCCGAGGATGTGGCTGGCAGGAAAAGTCGAATCCGTGACCTGCGAGTCCCCCTTGAATTGGCATTTGAATTTGGTTTGTTGTAGCCGGGTGTATTGAGAGCTGTGTTGCACATTGCTACGTATTGTATGGCAGGCTGAAAGGGATCTCTCAGGTTTTAGCTGTGATCAACAGAGCGGTTCTGACCCTGTCCATGGTCCTGAAAGCAACAGTCGGCGCGGAGTAAATCAAAGTGAGGCTGAATCATTAATGGCTTTCTCTGTGTAGAGGCTACGATTCCAATGCAAATGATAATCGTTTCAGGCGCGATGAAAGTAAATTGCTATTTGCAAAGCACCGTGTTGTGTCAGGAGTGCAGTGGGGTTTTTTTTCCACATACAGTCTATGCAAATGTAAATTCCTCTACTGTAAAATGTACAGTTCACGGATTTAGCTACAAATGTGCTAACATAATCATGAGAGTTAACAACATGGTATTATGTAACACACTGAGCTCTCCAAAGTGAAGTTATTAGAGATAACCTGATTGCAAATTGGTCTCAGTATGTAAAAAAAAAAGGCTCAAAAACCCACCTCAGACAGTGAATCAATGGATGAATGATATTAGGTTTCCTTTGCGCACATTATGCTTATGCTTTGCATTGTTGCAGCAGGTTTTGTTTACCAGACAACATATTGGCCCAGGCAGTACTGTGAAAGTGGTTCACAAATTCTCACGCTCGCTTTCATTATCCACCCCTCTTGTCTTGTTCCCTGTCATCTCACACTCCCTCTCTGTCTGTTTCTCATGCATTCAGGAAGTCTGATGTAGACGCCGAGCCAGAGGAGAGCCCAGGGAGCAGCAGTAGCAGCAGCAGCAGCAGTGGGGCTGTAGATGCCCTGTCCACAGCTCCGGCCTCAGCTCCCCCTCAGGCCTCTGCGGGAGAGCCAGGACAGAGAGGAGACAGCTCCTGCTCTGACTCCGACAGTCCTGTAGATTCCAGCTCCTGTGAAGAGGAGGAGGACGAGGAGGACGAGGACGAGGAGGAGGAGGAGGAAGGGGAAGGCGAGGAGGAAGACCCCAATATGTTCTCCTCCAAATTCCTTAGCGGGGCCAACCCCCTCAATGCTGTGTCCTCCGCTGTGAATAAGTTTGGTTTATTTGGAGATGATGGGGAGGGGAATAAAAATCAGAAAGCACCTCCCCAGCAGGGGGCGAAGCCACCAGGAGAGCAGCAACCAGGAGCAGGTTCTGGTAAAGGCCCTCAACAACAGCAGGGTCCCAAATCAGGCCAAGACCCCCCTATGCAAAAGCCTCTCCCTAAACAAGGATCACCACAGCTGCATGGGAATGGACAGGCTGGACCCCCAAACAAGCCTGGTGGGCAACCAGTTGCTCCAAAGGCAGGGACACAGCCTGAAGGCCAGCTTAAAGGAGAGACACCAAAAAATCAACCTCATGGTTCACCCAAGCCTGGAGCTCAACAACAGATTCCAACTAAAAGTGGAACACAAACAGAATCTCCAAAGGCATCATCACAGCAGCAGGTTCCACCTAAGACAGGGATGCAAAAACAGGGGCCTGCAAAGACTGGGGTGCAAGAGTCCACAAAGGTTGGGTCACAAAAACCTGGCTCACAGCAAGGGTCACCTAAAGTAGGACAGCAACAGCAGGGCTCACCTAAACTTTCTCAGCAACAACAGGGTTCCCCCAAAGTTGCACAACAACAACAGGGCTCATCTAAGGTGGGACAACAGCAGCAAGGCATCAGGACTACACCCCAGCAGCAGTCCACTGACAAGCCTGGGCCTCAGCAACAAGGCCTGAAGGGACCTGGTACACCTGGCCTGTCCCGGGCAGGATCTTCATCACCAGGAGCAACCAAAGCTGGATCTCAGTCAAAAGCAGTAGCTAAGTCCTTCTGCCCTGTGTGTAAGACAACAGAACTTAATATGCACACCAAGGAACCACCTAACCATAAAACCTGTACGCAGTGTAAAGCTGAAGTATGCAGCTTGTGTGGCTTCAGCCCTCCAGACTCTGCTGTAAGTAATAGTCATTCATTTATTTTATATTTTGTTATATGTATTTTATATATTTAAGATATGTATTGCAGTACATACTGTTTGCTATTCACTTGGTTCCATTTTATTTCAGTTTTTCAACAACTGAAAATTGTTTTGCTTCTCACTGCAATTGTAATAGTGTGGTCTTAACTGGCGAACATCCATTCGTCATGAGACTTTATTGCAAATATGATTTTACTAACTATTATACAAAATATTCAACACCTTTCTTAGGCCGTCTTGATTTAATATACAACAATTTTTTTGCTAATTGTTTTTATGTTATAAAATGCCCATTTCTTTTTGTGCTTGTGTGCTTTAATATTTTATCTTTGTCATAATATACATATCTGTTTATTTTCACTGTAGGGGCGTGAGTGGCTTTGTCTTACCTGCCAGATACAGAGAGCTCAAGGAACCTCCGAACAACCAGGACCTTCCATGAAAAAGCCCACGACCAATAAAGTTTCTGCTACTCAAAACCAAACATCGTCTCCTACTGCACCTGTTAAAAAAGAGATGTCAGCACCAGGTTCCCCTCAGAAAATGCAGTCTACATCGGCTAAAGTGCCAGCCAAAGGTGAAGCTGCTAAAGGACCAGAAAGTCAAAAACAGATCAGCCCAGCATCCATCCAGAAAACGACACCTGAGACCCAGAGAACAGCAGGGTCTCAAAAACCAGACCAGACAAGTCAAACTGCACGGAAGCAAAGCACTGCTGCCCCAGCTTCCCAGCAGGAATCAGGGGGGTTATTTGGCTTTGGTGGTGCTAAAAGTGAGGCTGCAAAGCCTGAAGAGTCAGTGACTGGGAAGATGTTTGGTTTTGGTTCCTCCATTTTCAGTTCTGCGTCTACTTTGATTGCCTCAGCTGTTCAGGATGAACCTAAAACCACACCACCAGTTTCTCCCAAAATACAGTCAACAAAGGACAGTAAACCACCTGCTGTCCAAAAGTCAGTGCAAGACAAGAAACAAGAGCAACCCCAGCAGGCAAAGACTCATCCAGGAGGACAGGCCAAAATGGACAAAGCTCCATCAGAGACTCCAAAGGCAGCAGCAGTCTCCCACAATGTTGTGAAAGCAGGCCAATCCGCTTGTCCACTCTGTAAGATGGTGCTCAACATTGGCTCGAAGGATCCTCCCAACTACAACACCTGCACTGAATGCAAAAGCACTGTGTGCAACCAATGTGGATTTAACCCCATGCCAAATGTTAAAGAGGTAAGACATGCAAGATTGATTATATGAACTAGAGAAGGAAATGTAGAATTGACAAAGGGGAGGAAGGAAAAATTGATCTCAAAAAGTTTACGTGCATCACACAATAATTTAATAA
Source organism: Haemulon aurolineatum (assembly GCA_038406115.1). Classification (NCBI taxonomy): domain Eukaryota; kingdom Metazoa; phylum Chordata; class Actinopteri; order Lutjaniformes; family Haemulidae; genus Haemulon; species Haemulon aurolineatum. Next base: position 15,426,514 of record JBCAUF010000032.1, read on the forward strand.
TTTATGCTGCAACTTGATTTGTTTCCTGAGTGATCTGATTAGTCTTAGACATGTCTGCTGGTTGATACCACGTCCAATTCGTGCTTCGAAAGTGTTCGTTGCTTAGATACATACAGCAATATTCATGGTACGTGTGAATTAAGTTATTAAGCTCCCTTTTGATGTTCAGAGTGTTTGCTTTCACTGTTTGCAGTGGTTTGAAATGATATAACTAATTTAGATGAATGGATGACAAAACAGTACTCAGTCACAGAATTCAATTTGACAGAGGCATGTTCTCAAAATATTTTCTTCTCATGAAACTGAGAACAGATAAATTACACCAATACACACAGATACACACAGTCCAATCCTTGGACTGGAGTTGCAAAGTTTTTCATTTTCATTCTGTATCATATTCACAGTGCCTCTAGTCCTTAAAAAGTGAAGCAGACCCTTACATACAAAACTCCACACACCTCTGGTGCCATGTCTCTCCCCTTATATTAATCTTACAGCTCACTGAAGTCAAAAAGGAGAGCAAGAAATTACAATACTTTTTGGGCAGTAATAATTATTATTATTGCGTGATTACAGAATTTAAAGTTAACTAATACATGATTGTTTAAAACACATTCAGCAGCTTTTTTTCCACTGTTCACACTGTATCAAATACTGTTTTAATGTTGCTTGACTTCAGGTACTTTCTTGAAAAGCACACAC
>JBCAUF010000032.1:15436023-15458480 GCA_038406115.1 Haemulon aurolineatum
GGTCATCTTTCTTAAGCTCTGCATCCACTTTGATAACCTCAGCTGTCCAGGATGAAGCTAAAACTACACCACCGACTTCACGTAAGATGTCCACTACAGCCCATGTCTCCCCTAAAACTACACCACCAACTCCACGTAAGATGTCCACTACAGCCCATGTCTCCCCTAAAACTACACCACCAGCCTCTCCTAAAACATTTCCTGCAAAGGATGTCAAGCCACCTGCTGTCCAGAAAATGGAGGAGAAGAAACCAGAGAAACCACCGCAGGAAAAGACTTCTTCAACAGTACAAGCCAAAGTGGACAAAGCTCCTTCAGAGCCCCCCAAGGCACAAGACACCCGAGGTCCACCAAATGCAGACCTTTCCATCTGTCCACTCTGTAAAGTTGACCTCAACATGGGCTCTAAAGATCCTCCCAACTACAACACCTGCACAGAATGCAAAACTACTGTCTGTAACCAATGCGGATTTAACCCCATGCCAATTGTGGCAGAGGTAAGATATGTATGATACTTATGATATGAACAAAAGAAGGAATGAATGTAGAATTGAAGAAAATTCATGTCAGAAAGTTGACATGTAGCACACTATAATCCAACAATTTCTGATGCAATTTGCTGTTGTTTGCTGAATGATCTGACTGGTCTTACGCAGAACCTGCTCAGTTAAGGTTGTTGATGGCTCTGGTATAGTCATTATTTGATAAGAGCTTTGAATATTGCTTAATGATTATTAAGTTACAAGGTTTAAATATCATTAACATTGATGTTAATGATTTCAAGTGCATTTCAACTGCAAAAACAATGAGTTTTAATTTAATACTATGTATTGTCTTGCTACTGAACAAACTCCTTGACATACGGTACATTGGTTGACTAACCTAGTAGTTTATACAGCCATGAGCCCGATTGTAGTTTATGATCTGTGAATAAATACATAATCACAATCAAGTTGTTGAATATCTGCTGCACTTCACACTTTATCAAAATACTGGGATAAGGCTTGTATTTCAATAATAATTTACACATTTCATTGTACTGTTTTTCAGGTGAAGGAATGGCTTTGTCTGAACTGCCAGATGCATAGAGCCCTAGGAGCATCTGAGCCCACTGGACATCCTGTGATGAAACCACAGCCCTCCCCAAGTAAAGTTTTTGCACCTCCTGACTCTGAACAGAAGGATATGCCAACAGTCGTCCAGCAGGAGAAGTCTGCAGCGTCTTCAGCAGAAAGCAAAAAAGAGGTTACTCAAGCACCTCTACAGAAAAAAGAAGCAGTCAAAGCTGAGGCTCCATTGCCAACTGCAATCCAAAAGACAGACACCCCACGACAAGGTTCTATTCAAAAACCACAGGTCCTTTCAGGTACTGAACAAGGACAACACCAGGGTGTTGCTGGCCAGGAGCAGCTGGATGGAAAGTCCCCAAAAGTACAGCTTTCTCAAACAACGAAGCCAGAAGTCAAAGCAGGTCTTGCAAAACAAGAGGGTGTGAAACCACCACAACAGCCATTAAAATCTGCAGCCTCTGGTGCCAAACCTGCACCACCACCAGCTCAGCCAGCCAAGCAGGAGTCAGGAGGCTTCTTTGGCTTTGGTGGTCCTAAAACACAGCCTGCTGCTGCAAAGTCTGCAGAGTCAGTAACTGGGAAAATGTTTGGTTTTGGTTCCTCTATCTTCAGCTCTGCATCAACGTTGATAACCTCAGCTGTTCAGGATGAGCCTAAAACTACCCCACCTACTCCACGCAAGATGTCTATTACAACCCATGTCTCTCCTAGAACTACACCTCCAGTTTCTCCAAAGATGTCACCAGCAAAGGAGACCAAACCACCTTCTGCACAGAAATCCGAGCCCCCTAAACAGGCCAAGCTTGCTCCATCTGCACAGGCCAAAGTTGAGAAAACTCCATCAGGGACTCCAAAATCCAAAGAAGCGACCCAAGTTGCTCCTAAAACAGGTCTGTCCACCTGTCCACTCTGTAAGGTCGAACTCAACGTGGGCTCCCAGGATGCTCCCAATTACAACACCTGCACTGAATGCAAGAATACTGTCTGCAATCTGTGTGGATTTAACCCTATGCCTCATACAGCAGTGGTAAGTGCACTAAATTTAATTTCACATCAATTTTACGGAATGTTTTAGGTCCCCTTATTGAAAAATGTCCCTTTATGATTTCTAACTAAAATCCTACAATCAATTATTAGGACTTTGTGTTATTTTGTCTTTTATTTTGACTCATTATTTTGTAATGAAGGCTCCAGTTTTCAGTATTCATGTCTGATACTGAACAGCAAAACACTAGTAAGGACACTTCAGAATGCCAGAGAAGAAGTATTGGTCACTGTGCTTTGTCAGCACACATTTCAACACCATAACTTAAAAATAGGAACATTATTGATTTTTTGACTATTATTGTGCATATATAACACATTCACTTGACATTTGACACAAGTACCCCAGACATAAAACATAGAGAACAAATTTGAAAGCTACACTTTGGAAATACTGAAGATGGGAGATTTAATGAATAGTGAGTAAAGACCAATAATTTGGTACATTTCTAAAAATTCAGCTGAAGTTATATGATCATTAAGATCTTTAGATTTTAAAAGTGTCAAATATATAATATACTCCTCACTGTTCTTGGTTAGCACAAATGTCACCTTTAATTTTGAATGTGTTCAGTGTCAGTAATTCACAGTGTTGCTGCTGATACATACTGGGCTCTCATGTCACAAGTCTTCATATTGTAAATAACTGCCTTGCATTCTGTGATAAGTAGCATACATGTAAGAGCGTTTTTTGTTCAACCTTCAATAAGAAATACAGCAGCGATATCTGAGCATATGAATTACATAATATTGAAGAGCACTTCTTGCATTATCAAGTAATACGCTTGTCATTGTCCTTGCTGTGTCTTGTTAATTTCTTGTGCTGTCAAGCACACCTTCTTTTGCGTTGGAGTGTTCAAGCAATACAGTTGATGTTTTGTACTTTTTGTCTTTTTTTTACTTTGTGGAATATTCTGCGGCAGTGATAAAGGGTGGAAAAACTGGGATATTGGCTGTCATACAGCCTTTTATTTCTATTGAAAATGTTGAACACAATAGGCTGAATTTTACCCCATTGTTGATTTGATGTTCTTGACAAAGACCATGATTTACAAGTGTGGTGAATAGGAGGAAATATATGGAGAGCTTGTTTGAACTGGTTTTTAGACTGTGACTTTGAATTTCAGTCCTGTGGGCTGTTAATTAATGTAACCAATGTGAAATATTTACGTACTTTGATATTTACGTAATTTAAAACATACTAAAACATCAGCTACATAGTGGCTGGTATCCCTCCACTAGAGTGGCCCGAGTTATTACATAACTGCTCATGAGAGGAGTGCTTTGGCAGACCAGCGCACTGAAAATGTATTAAAGTGATTGAGGGTTGTGCAACAGCATTAGTGAGATGGGATCTGCTGCCATAGCAGACCAGGGACCTGGGAATCTCCAGCCCCCGTGAGAGATCTGAGATGGCAAAGCCCCGTGATATGCCAATAAGCAGAGGTGAAATGGATTAAGTCCAACACAACACGGTGCAGTACATTAGAGCAGCAGACATTTCCTTTCAGGCCATCTGCTCTTTCACAGATCAGTGGCTCCACGTAATTCAACAATTTCCCCTTCACTTCATGTGGGTGGCAGTAGAACACGTGTGTACCTGTTTTGTGACGTACGCACACATGCAGGTCATTGTTGAGTGCAAGGCTATGTACCCTTGCCTTTTCATATCTGATATGTTAGGTGCAATGATACTTGAATAGCTCACATTTCCCTGTGATGTTGGTCTGTTTCTGGCAGACAGTATTAACAGCTAATGCTTAAATAATTTGTAAATGGGTTCCATCAGACCCATCTAGAGTGGTTTGCAGAACTTCTTATTCTTCTACCATGGTCATTTCAATTGTCAGTACAAATGATACAACACTGCACTGCTAGTATTTATAACGTGGGTGCAATTCAATAATGTGTCCTGTCAGTCATGTCAGTCATTTTCCTGAAGGCTTTTGAATAAGGTTGTCTTTTATGATAAATACTTTCATATTGTGAGGTGCTATTGAACAGGAGAAAAAGTTGGTTAAATTAAACAAAAAAATGTGTAACAGATGCATTTATTGAAATAATGTGAACCTTTATTAAATTCTTGGCAAAAGCAAATTCATACTTTCTATAAAAGACAGAGTATTTCTGGCTCACAATTATTTGTATGAGAATGGGGATAATGTTCTTGAATTTTGTTGACTCTTAGTAAACAACAAAACCCATCTCTGATTGAGTGAATGTAAGCTTTATTTTTCTCTTGCCTTTATTCCTGCCTTGCATTTGGTTTCACAGAGATGCATTACCACGCAGTCAGCCTAAATGGCACATTATTATGGAAAAATAACACTGGAAGAGATGTGCCTCTTATGTAATTGACACTTCTCACATTTTTGTTCGTGGACACCAGAGAGGGGGAAATGCGTAGAGGTTGACTGGGGGAAGGGACAAGCATAGATGATTACTACTGTGTATACAACATAGAATCATTTGTCTTAATAGCAGAAGAAAATATAAATAGCTTGTCCTCAACACAACTGAATACAACTGCCCTATAACCTGCTTTATTCACATTCAAATGTGTGTGGATCTTTAGTACAGGGGTAGAAATGCATCCTTTTGAAATATGAAAAGGACTTGTGTGGTTCCAAAGAAGAGGAGGCCACTTTAGACATAGTCAGTGCTAGCAGCAAGTCTATCCATTTTTCCTTTTCCTGTTCTGCCTCAGCTGATGCCATCAAAAGCCTGGGAGTGACTCTTGTCTGATAAGTAGGACACACGTGTGTCATGCTTTGCCAGCTAAAGCTTTGTGTGTGACAGACAAAGTGACATGAATAATGGTGTGCCAGTTGTTTTTTTTTTTTTTCTTTTTTTTGCTATTTACCACTTTACTATATCTTTGGCTCATTTTTCCCAGTAGCTACAACAAAGTCTTCACCTAGCATTGCGTCTTAAAGGGTAGTTTAGTTTATTACAACATCGGAAGCTTTCATCATTCATTATTTCTGACACACAGGAGAGCAGAGAATACTTTTAAATCTGCAATCTAACACTTTTGAAGCCTTTTCAGAAGCTCCAAAATGTTTTATATTCTTTAAACACACCAGGTCTATGTGAAAGATGTTTTCTGCTGTAAGCCAGACAACCACAGACTGCTGGCCCCATGATAAGGAGGAGCACCTAGTGACAGTGTTAAAAATAGTCACTCTGAGGAGAAACCAAGCACAGCCTACCTGCTGCATCCTTACTCTTTTTTCATGGCCTCTTTTAAAATGTACAACATGGCTTGCAGTGCCAAAATTGAGTAGGCTGGTGTTTTAGACTTGATGCTGCTGAATAATGAAATCATTGAGATATTTCTTTATTTATTGACAGTGCTCTTAGTTGTTTTTCAGTACAGACTGTTTCATTACTCTACTTGATTTTGAAAGGGCAGAGTGTGTTTGGCATTTCATGACATTTATCCATCAAGCTGCTATGATTTCCCTGATTGTAAGAAAACAATCCATGTTGCTATATTAATACATGCTGTGGCTCACTGTCAAAAACGAACAACCAAGACCTCATGGTCCGTCCAACTTTGTTGATGTACTTCCTCGTGCAATTGCTTTCTATTTACACCACACCCTCTAGCGACTTCTTCTACCCCAATCTTCTTTAAACTGCACTTAACCATCAAAGTTTGCTGATGCACCATTTGACAGATTGCAAAAAGCAGGGGGTGTATTTCCTTGTCTTTAGAATGAAGCACTCTGCTTATTACAGATTAGTAGGTCAATGTTCCCTATTATCAGAGGGCTTGATTTATGAGGAGTTCTGCTCTGTGGGGGCTGCTGAAAGCCAAGTATATTAGCCAGCTACAGCTAGTGCCAAAGGCATCTGCCAGAAAATCAATAAGAAACTTACCAGCTCCAGTATCAACAGCAGGACAGCACTGATGAGAGGCTGGGAAATAATGTTGTAGTCCACAGCCCAAAGGCCATCCCTTCAGTCTCACCATCATAAAATGCAGATTTCAGGACCCCTTGGATACCCACTGAATGGTGTCTTTTAAGAAGGTGTAGGGTTTGTACAAGTGATACAAATCGCTAAAATTACTGGACTGATTCATTACTGTGGAAACACAAGTGTGGCAGGCCTTTCCTGTTAAGAGCTGTTTGATAGATGTTCGTGCTTTTGAATTTAACGTTTGATTTACAATGTCTTTGTTGAACCACACACCTGTCGTATACCGATGCTGATAGTGAACAAGATTTATTGCCCTTGTCAGTTATCAATAATGTATGGTGGAATGTGCCAAAGGTGTATGCAGCATATGAATGCCAATAAACACATTTGTGTAAGTTGAATTAAAGTACGAAATATCTAGGTATCCTAAAAAGCCAATGTTTGATCAATTTGTGCCTCATCCGAATGGGTTCTGCTGTGGGAATGTCTTTTTCCATGAATAAAGTGAACTGGGCAAGTCATTATAAAGCTCTCAAGATCCAGCCTAATGCAAGCACGCGTGTGTATCAGGAGTATAATTTCCTGACTGCTGTCATTGTGAAGGTCTGGTAATCCAGCTCACAGGCTAATCGTGGAGAGCAGCCTCTCCCACAGCTCTCTGCTTGGGGCTCCTGCTCTTAACTCATAAAACAGATTTAATTAGACAAAAGGATGATGGCGACTTTCCAAACCCTGTGGCTCTGATGCACGGCTCTGAGACTGTGTGGCTGTGAGGCAGTGACTGCCGCTGAAGGGGAATGTGATGGGATTAGATTTTTTTGTTGACTGAGATGTTTTTTTTCAGTCTGATTAAGAATTTGCAGGTTAATTGAGTTATCAGATGCTGGGTTGGTGCAATGGTGATGTGTAAATATTTATCTTTGCTTATTTGTTTGGCACTGAACTGACATATAATACTTCATTTGCATACCTCTGTAATTGCTCTGTTCATCTGTTTTTTACTTGGGTTGAGTAAGGTCAATTATCATGCTGAGACTTGGGCCTGTGTGATAACAGCACCGAGAGAGGTGTGAGGGGCAGGGCTGGATTTAGATTTCAGGAGCAGGAGAGAATACAGTAGACCAGTAGAAAGACTCAGGAATGCAAGGCCATGGCTCAGCCATCTGTGAACACTGCTGTTTGATCCCTCTCTATCAGTCTTGGTCCATAGCTTCTTTCAAGTTTGTCCTGTTAGAGAGAAGCAGAAGCTGAATGGGGAATAGGCAACAATGTTGGATTTTAATGAGTTATGCAAATGCATTTTTGACAATCCTGCAGCTTTTTAACAACCTGTGTATTTTTAATATATATAATTATCTTTTGTGGCTGGAATGAATTTGGTTACCGTGCTATGATGCAACTGATTGGTGGAATGGCAATGCAAGACATGGTAAGAATGTGAAAACCTAATGTAATCTGATTTTACATCCAAGTGAAAAGTCATCTTAAATCGAACAATGGAATATTAACTTTTTTGAAAATATCTAATATTGTCATATCTTAAATAATGGTTAGATTTTTAATTATCTTTTCCTCCAAAATGACAATTGACTATATTGCTTAGGGCAGAATACAAATACATACAGGTTTGTCACAACGAATGCATGAGATGTGTAATGTAATAGGACTGTAAAAATAAATAATAAATGATTTATTGGTTAACATGATTATCAGCATCATGTATTATGCTAATGAGGCTGTTGGGAACTGATAGGATTATCATATTCCTGAACCACAACCGACTGAACAAAAGCATTTCAGCATCAATCAAATTAGATATATCAGTATCTGTTCTCAATAGCTGTAATTCTGTTTACCATGAATATTTTTTAGTCAGTGCAAGCATTTTACAGCAATGCAGCTACTCATGCTTTTCTTGTAGTGTTGCTGCTGCCCACAGTCTCAAAGTATAATATGAGCATTTTTATTTTCAGCCATTTGCAGTAGATGCATGCTGGCATGCTTTTATTCCCAAATATCCAATCTCTGTTAAACAGAATTGGTCAATTGGAAATATGAAACAATAATAATCATCCTAGTAGGACAAAAAAACAAACAAACAAACAAAAAAACAAAGACACAAAAATACTTCAGAGGATGATAATTTGTCTTCTGCTTTAAACTATCCCTCTAGCCTTGTCTTTTTCTTTAGGAGCATGATTGCATCAGGTCATAGCAGTGTCATATTTATGGGAGCAAAAATGAAATGTGCAGCACAGCTGGATTGTAAAAGCAGGCCTAAACTAGAGTATGACTGAGAGTAGATTACATCACTTAACAAAGCTCAACTCAGCACATGAGCCCATGAACTGTTATTCATTTACGTCACTGCATCCTGAGTCAGTCCTAATCTCCAAGACAAAATGTGTGTGTGTAGACACACATTCAGATACTTCTGCTGTTTATGATTTGCATGAACATTAATTTGCACATGTCGCCATTGTGGTTCTATAAATATGCTGTATTAAATGTGTATAGGTTCAAATACTCTATCTCATAGATAAAGCAATTAACACTTTCAGAAACAGAATATGTGTGCGAAGTAATCTCCTCCTCTGTCCTGTGTATCAGGACTGCTCTCCCTGGCTCTGCAGAGGCAGGCGCATTGCTGTGATTTGGTCTGCTAGGTTGCTACACTGTTTTATCTATTGACAGCCTATGCTTTCCTCTCCTCCTTAACTGTCCATTAATGAAGCTTAGATGTGATAAGAAATTAGTCTTCAGAGGATTAAAATGTTGAAGTAATAGCATTTCTTACAAAATGTGACTAGCTCTATTGCAAGGTAAGCATTTTTTATTGCTGTCTTACAAGTGTCGTAAGTTCTAGTGTGATAGCAGCAGCGTGTTGATACAAGGCACCACAAGCTTCTATTGAAATTGTTATTTAGGATTATATCTCTCTGTAAATGTTTTGGTTGTTAGAACTGTCAAGCAACGATGGTGCGGGCTGAAGGTTGAATTTATATTTCTTTGCTATGGTATTAGTCAGCACACGACTGTGTTGTGCTATACCATGTTCTTATCTATAACAAGAGATGACTTTAGTCATTGAAAATGTGAAAACACAATACCTCATTCCCATTGTTAAATTAAGCAGTTAATGTGTTTTTTTAAGCATGTATTTGATATCCATAGAATTTCAACTTTAAAGTTGCAGATTTAAGACTTAAATGTCTCACCAAAACACATAATTGGAACCTGTCATGGCTGACAAATTTAATAACAGGTACTTTGATACAAACAATAGTCACCCTTTTTGACTTTTTTGAATCTTGTTTGTGCCTATAGTTTGTGAATGGAGTATTTTTTATTTTTTTCATTTTTTTTTACTCACATAAGATGTACAGTCTTATTCTAGGCTTGAAAATTAAATTAGGCTTGTTTTTTTAGCAAATTGTCCTCTACAAAGCAGTTTTAGCAATGTTGCAATGAAAACTGCCATTCCAGTCTAATCCATTCCTTGTCAGGTTACTTCTCAGGGTTTGCTTTAGCCTACAACCAAATTCCTTACAACAACTGCATGTGGATGAATTCACCAGTACAAACTGAATTAAATGATACGTACTTGTTTTCATTTTTAGAAGATTGTAACTCAGCCAAAGCAACACCATTATGTTAACTGACAAAGCATTTTACTGTTGGATTTTGCAAAAATGGCTCTGCTACAATGAAGGAATTCACAAAGAACCCAAATAGGAACAGCATTTATGCAGGGAGAACTGTTCTACTTTTAACAACCACGGAACAGGATATTGTTCTTGGAAGCTAACAATACCAAAGATGCAGTACAGTATTTACAGTAAGGAGGTTGTGGGGATGGAGAGAGCTTTCGGACCAAACATTGACATGAGTGTACCTGTTTAGTAAAAGTGCAGTAGAAGCAGGTTACAAAATCTACAGCTGTGCTGTTCACCCATCTGAATATGATTGTATCTTAGTTAGCTGGCAGCCAAGCAGCTGATGAATGAGCCACTGATGATGAAGCAAGTGATGCTTGTCAGCTAATGCAGTGATTTCAGTGCTCTGCCTGGAATAATGCAATGCATCACTTATCTTACTGAACATTTAAATATTAGCTCTGAGTTGACTTTGTGGAATAGCTTAATCCTGGATCAGTTAAATTAGGTTCACACTTGCCACCATCAGGCATTCTACACTGAGCCCTGCTTTCTAATCTTCATTTATGTATTATGCCTTTCGGACTATACTTTGAATTGTGATCTGATGAAAAAATCTTCAAAATGCTTATTCAGCATCTACTGAATACAGAGTATAAGGAAAAGCCTTCACAAACTGGATCTGTAAGGTGTTTCTGTGTTAATCATGGTATCGTGTGATAATCATTCGTTGTGTTTGTTTGATTACAGAGGGAATGGCTGTGTCTGAACTGTCAGACTCAAAGGGCTTTGTCGGGACAACTGGGAGACTCAGGAAAAATGCCCCAGCCTTCACCTGCATCTGCCAAGCCAGAGACCCAATCAACACTCGTGACCAAAAAGGCAGAGGTCAAAACTGCCCCTTCAAAGGCAGAGCCCACACCTACGACCACAAAGTCACAGCCCACACCTGCCAACATCACAACAGTCCCTACAGTTTCAACCCCAAAAGCACAGATGGAACCATCTGTCAAGATGGAAACCATGGTCACAGCATCCTCTGCAGAAACCAAGCCTCAAACCACGCTCATATCCACAACAGCAAAAGTTTCACCGGTTACCACAGAAAAAAAGCCCTTAGCAGCATCTATACCAGAAGACATTACACCCGCTACAGCTCCAATGCAACAGACAGTGGCAACACCAAAGGTTGAAATGCCAAGCATTGATGTTCCCGAGACTGTAACAGTGGGAGTTAAAGAAGAGGCAGAGAAACTGGAGATGAGTGTGACAGAATTTCCCAAAACACAAGAGTCTAAACCTGACCTTTCAAAAGTCAACGTTGACGCAGGTGCAGCTGTAGCTACTTCTTTCCCGCTAACTGAGGCTAAAGTTGTACCCACTTCCTCTGTTGCTGCAGCAGATGCTATAGCTGGGGTTGTTCCAGCGATTGTTTCTCAGCCGGAATTGTCTGTTCCAGAGAAGATTAATAAGGAAGTAGAGCCTGATGATCATATCAAACTGACAGAGCCCACTGAATCTTTACAACAAGTTGAAGTGCAACCAAAACTACAAGAACCACAGCTGGTATTGGAAGTAGAGTCAGTCAAAACAGCTGAAAGCAACGAAGTTGAAAAGATTACTGATGCAACTTCAACGACAGATAAACAACTTGCGTATACAAAGAACATTATAAAGGTAAGGGTCCTATGTTAGTGCATTTTATTGCAGATTTTTGTTAAGCAGTGACCTTATCATTAAACTATGATGACATTGTTGGATTGTTTAATGTGTCTTACCACTAGACACTGAGATTGCAATTACACCAATTAAACAAAGAGGGGCCTACATTTTTCTTAGCTTGTTTATGTGTTTTCTGAAATAATTTAACATATATTGGTTGTTTTATATTGGCCCAGGTGAATTAGACCATTTTCAGAATAACTCCCCATTACTTCTGCATGAATTAACTCCTAACCCTAACCCTTGTTTTGAGGTAATTAATTTACTGATATCTTGTTTTGTGACATTTTCAGGAGCAAGATGAAACCAAGACAGAGCCAATGAAAGAAAGAAAGTTGTCCCTAACCACAGGGCAGGTTAAACAAACAGCAGCTACTGAGCCTATAGCCAAGGCAGAGGACCATCAGGGAGATCAACCCGAGATTTTACCAATATCACACGAAGTAGAGGAGGGACAGGTGGTTAGTGATACAAGCAATGTTGATCTAAAGACCTCTCCGCCCATGCCAGTAAAGACGGAGGTTAAAGCTGAGAGAAGGCGCCTTAGTTTCCAAGCAATGGATGAGAGCAGTGAAAGTGAACTCACACCCTCGCCCTCACCTAAAGTCCAGAGGAGAAGGTTGAAGGTGAGCAACATTTCATCCAGCAGTGAGGACATCAAAACTGAAAGTGCTGACTCCACTGTGGAAGATGAAGAGTTCATCCGCAGGCAGATAATGGGTATGGGTGATGATGAAGAAATGTCTCTTTCAGAAGACGAAAAAGAGAAGAATTTGGCACATGAGGAAGATATCAAGGAGGCTGAGCTTGATAATGCAACAGTGACACCCCAATTATTGCCCAGAAAAGGTAGCACCGATAAAGAGGACACCCCAGACAGGGAAAAGATCATCCTGAAAACTGACAGTGCAAATACTCAAGATGTTCCTGAAACAATACCAAGCACTACTTTCAAGAAAGCTATTCCAGTCATAAGACAGAGACAAAGCACTGATGAAGAAGTAGAGAGCATCACTGAATCCCTGTCAAAGGGATCATCTAGTGTCCAGGCATCTAGCTTTACTCCAGGATCGCCTACATCAGCATCATCTCTGGAGGAGGACAGTGATAGTAGCCCCAGTCACAGGAAAATCAGTGGGGACAAACAGCATCGCAAAGGTAAACACAGACAGCCAACCCAGCCTCTCCCTACCATTGAGGACTCATCTGAGGATGAAAAGATGAGGGAGGGAGAGAAGTCTCGGAAAGACAAAGATGAACTCAAAGCCCTTGGCCAACAATTGTCTCCAACTGAATCTGCTTCCTCCACAGAGGATCTGAGAAAGGCAGCTGTAATGGACGAAACCAGTAGAACATCAGGCTCTGAGTACTCAGCCAGTATAGAATCAGAAGCAGATGCTAGGCGAGCTGTACAGAGAGGGAGTAAGCCCTCACCAACAGTGATGCCATACATGTCTCCTGATCCATTTAAAGAGGATACTATCACAAAATCATTAAAGAGTGCAGAGGAAGCATATGAGGAAATTATTCAGAAGACAAAAGCTATTCCAGGGGAGAGTCCTCCTGATATTGAGCCCCTCTATGGAGGAATGGCAATAGAGGACTATTTATATGAATCCTTGGTTGAAGAGCCTGAAATAAAATTAAGTGAATCTCAAGAGAAGGAACTGAAACAGGATACTGGCTCTGAATCTCTCAAGAAACTCAGGTCTCCAGAGGAGGTCTACGAGGAAATGATGCAGAAAAAGAGAGAACTGATGATGATCGAGCAAGAGTTTCAACAGGCTCAGACTGCCATGGAATCGTCTTCATCAGGGGCTTCAGTTACTGCCTCTCCCTTGGTTGCTGAGACCTGTGTGGTGACCATACCCACAGAAGAGACATCCCACACTGGACAAATTGATATGCCTCTTACAGACATTGAAACTTCAAGTGAAGTACCAGTAAAGAAAAAGAAACGGCCAGCTCCACCACGCCCCACTGAGCCCCCAAAGCGCTCTGAAATGACTGTTGTTCCCACTGCTCATAGTGGATCTATAGGCTTTGTTAGGCCTATGGTTCCTCAAGATCCTGCACTTAGAAAAGCATTGTTCCCCATACCAGATCTCAAAATTACCCAGTGTTCATCTGGAGAGGAAGAGGATGACAGTCTTGCAGACGAGTATGGTGTTGGTATTTCCTCTGACATTACACCCAGTGATGACTCTGAGACTAAAGACGATCCATCCATCAGCCCACCTCTGTCTGAAATCACGGAGATGGAACCTATCTGTGTTGTCTGCGAAATACCTGTGCCAAAACCAATTCCAACTCCAATATCAGCCCCAGAACTAACCACTACACCTTCCCCTGTATCACCTGTGTCACCTCCAACTTCACCAGCTACTCCAGATTCCAGTTTGGCTTCTAATGCCACATCTTCATCCTCATTTCAGGCTCAAACACCTCTTTCATCCGATTCAACTCCACTGTCGACCCCAACACCTCCAACTTCATTTGTAACACAATCTCCTCCAGAAGTCTTGCCAGCTGCAGCAGCAATGTCTATTGGTGGCTCAGTCTCACATCCATCTCCAACCACTGTTATAGTAACAATACCAGATGTGGTATCTGATCCATCCAAAGTTCAAACAACTGCCATTGTTCAAGTTAAGACTTCTATAGCTGAAGCCCCAACTTCAACCCAAGTGGAGAAGTCTGCTTCTGTACCTGTTGTGGTTCAAATGCCTGACTTGGTTTCATCTCCATCTCAGATGCCTATTGAGGCTCCATCTGGAATACAAGTCTCATCACCGAGTCCAGCACCTGTAATTGTTTCAGCTCAACCTACAGCACTTGTTGCCACTATACCTGCTGCAGTCTCCACTCCAGCTTCAGCCCATGTTGTTTCGGGTTCTGTGACTGTGACCTCGTGTCCAGGTCCTGTCATTGTCCAGATGCCTGACTTAGTTTCAACTACATCTCCAATCACTGCACAAACTCCACTACCAGTCTCAGCAGTTGCAACTACCACCGCTCAAGCACAAGCCAAAGTGGTACACTCCGTCCCTGTCCAACCAGCTGCCCCATCTATTAGCCCAGTGGTAACCCCAACTTCAGTTCAAATAGCCCAGGTGCCTGCACCAGCTCCAGCATCAACTACTATAATCAAAAAGAAGGTCCCACCTCCTCCTCCCCCTCGGTCTACTTCAGTTTCATTACCTGAGCCTAACACAGAGATGCCACTGGTAAAGACTGTTCAAAAAGTCACACCTGCTGTGACTACCACTGTAGCTATGGGAACCGCAGTGGCAGGCCAGCCAATGCAGTCTGTTGTTGTGGATATACAGCCAAGAATGGACGACATGCAATCAGATAGTGCAGCTGTACCTCAAGTAGTGACCCCAACCAGACAAGGGCATGTAGTCATCATAGTGCCCAGTGTGGAAAAATCATCTCTGCTTGGACATATCCCACAAGATATAGCTAGCACAGGGCAAATTGCTTCTACTCCTGCTCTGCCACAAAGTAGTCAAGTAGCCACACAACCTGCTTCAAATATACCCAGCACAGATCCAGCTTCGCTACACAAAGTGTCAGTAGTAACGGTGACTTCAGCTCCACCACTTCCACTAAAACCTATGGCAGGGACAAAAGTTGTAGATGAAATAGAAATACCTGTAGCAGATGCACCTCCACCACCTCCTGCCAAACCAACTGTTCATCCAAAGCCACCAGTTGCCACTGCAGTGACAATTGCTGTAGCACCAGTAGCACAAGTTTTTGTTACATCCACTGCTACCAAGCCTCCTCCACCCATACCACCTAAGCCTATATCAATTCCAGCAGGGCTGGTTTTCAGCCACAAGCCAGGAGAGAGTGTCAAACCACCTCCTCCCGTGGTTCCCAAAGCTGCAACACTGCCCAGGACCAAAGAACCTCCAAATGCTCTGTCACTTAGCCTGACACGACCTGTGGAGTCTAAATTGGGTGCGACATCTCCAAAGTCACCTTTGTCTCCTAGATATGCTAAATGTTTGCAAACCTATGTGGTGATAACCCTTCCATCTGAACCTGGTTCACCAACAGAGGGTATAACAGTTCAGGCACCTGTAAGAAGAGGATCCATCCCATCTACAAAGGTGTCTGGAGTGCGGACCACACCATCAGAGCAGAAAACACCTGTCGAGGCATTCTCAGCACAGGCTTCAGTTAGGAGAGCCTCAGTCCCCACTGTAAAGCATCCACCCCCAATACCCGTAGCACGAACTGTGGCAGTAGAGCAAGTTGCTCCGTCAGAGGTAGTGGCTGCTAAAGCACAAGCCAGGAGAGACTCTGTGCCTTCAGTAGTGCAACCGCCACCATCTGTAGCTGATGTCATCGCAATGGCATCAGATCAGGAGACATCTATTCAGGTACATACTGTACCTATTCCAATTAAAAAACCATATGTGCAACAACAATCAGTTACTCAGCCACTGCCACCATCCAAAACAATGTCAGAGGTAATCACAATACCCCCAGAACCAAAGGCTCTTATTCAACCACTAACTATTCAAGCCACAGCACAAGCACAGTCTGTGCCATCTGTTGCTCAGCATCCAAACTTAGCCCCAAATATCATAACCTTTCAGTCAGAGGCTTCAGCTCAAGCACTAGTTCCTCAGGCCTTGATATCAACTATACCTGTGCAGTCACAGCCTCTGACAGATGTTACTGCACCACTGCAGCCTGAGGTGCTTTTAGATGCAGTATTTCCCCAGGATAGACCAGCTGCAGTCACCTCAACTGTTCTTTATCCACAAGTTGTAACTCACATAGAAATACCACAAAAAGAACATGATATGCCTACTGATGTCATTGTTACTGAGGCAGTTATGATAAGATCACCAATACCAGGATTGAGTCAGCAAATTCTTGTTCAACAGCAACCTGTGATAATTGAAGCAGTGTCTCAACCTGCTGAGCAACAATTACCGATAGGGTTTAACAATACTCACTCAATTGTAGAACACCCATCAGTATCACTAACTGCTCAGCCTTTAGAAGTTCAACCATTAGTGGCAGAGCAGCTCTCTACGCGACAACCACATATTGTAGCGGTGACCCTCCCTTCAGTGTTTGAACTACCGACAGAGGTTATTACAACTGACTCTGCCATTAGAATACCAGAAGTAGCAACAGTATCACCATTACCTCATAATCTACCTGTAGCAGCTGAAGTTTCCCCTATGCCTGAGGTTGCTAGGTTTATGCCAGTAACTACAGTTGGTGAAGTAACACCCTCACCTCTAGTGATGGAAGTTCAACAAATAGCTATACAGCCAGAAGTACCCCATGTTGCATATATTCCACAAGTCTATGGAGCAATTACATCCTCAATCATGTCACATTCAGCACTGCCACTGGAGGTCATAGCATTGCAGCCTGAACGTGAAACACCCACAGAGATTATAACAAAGAATGTTGATGCAAGAAGAGCTTCAATACCATCATCAGTGGTGCAGCCTCAGGTCATTGCTGGAGTGCCAGTTATCACAACTGAAGAAACCACCAGTAGGAGGAGGACATCAATATCATCCATAGCCCAGCCAACACACACTACAAGTGAGATATTTACCTATCCTGCAGAGTATGAAATACCCACACAAGTGGTTACAACTGAGGCCTTTGCTGCCACCAGGAGAGAATCCATAACCATGCAGCAACCATTACAATTGGCACAGGTTGTAAACATGCCAGCTGAAAGAGATGTTCCTATGGATGTTCCTGCTGTTCAGGTCCCCTACAGAAGAGAATCTATTGCTTCAACAGAACAAAGACCACAGATATTAACTTATTCGTCGGAATATGATCACCCTCTGGAGATAATAACCACTGAGGCCTACACCAGGAGAACATCTGTGCCTACTGCACAGGACATTCCACAGGCTGTATCTGTGGCTCCAGTAACTATCACTAAATTTCAACAAGAGTCTATTGAGAGCCAAGAGATCCGAGGTCCAGAAAAGGTGGTCTCCAGTTTGAGTCACATGTATTCTTCTTCAATTTCCACATCAGGCCAGCCTCCTGAAAGCCTGCCTAGCCTGGTTACTCAGGTGGTCACTACAGAGGTCCAGAGGACCACTGTTTCTGTTGTCCATGAAAGACTTCCACAGGTCCCTCCACCCAGTGTAGCAATCACTATACAACCAGATGTAGCTAAAGTCCAACCTCTGCCAAAACAGAACGGGAAGATAATCTACCCTGGTGATGTCATCGATTTACGTACCATGAAGGTTGGTGTAAAAATGACTGAACAAGGCATGGATCTGACACCACCAGAATCATGTCGACAGTCATTTTCAAGTGACTCTAGTGGGCGTCAAATCACAGCAGTGCAGCCTGAGATAGTCAATCTAAGTGCAGAGATCACCCCTGCTACCACACTGTCTGTTGTCACCGACAGCATCACAATAGTCACATGCACTGCCACCATTGCCTCATATAACAACACTCCAGCAGAGAAACCACTTGATCTACAGGGTCCTGTTACGTCATTACCTCTTCCTCTCACCACATACAAACCATTTGAACCACTAGCACAAATTGTTTACAGACCTGTGAAAACCCAGGCTGTGGTCAGTGCTGTAGCATCCACAGCTCAAGACATACCCATTAATCTTTCCTTTGGAGTCTCCAAACAGCCAGTTACTTCAACCCCAGAAGCTATCAGCAATGGAGGTCCTGCCCTTTCTCTTGAAGCCACAGGGGCCATGGATCTGTCAAACTACAGACCAGTGAGAGCTATGGTAGCTTTGTCTGGTACAAGCCCAGGAGTAGTGACCACTGTTGTGGAGGATGATGGGACTCCAGTCGACCTTACTGCTGGAAGGAGGAGTGTGTGCTGTGATGTCATTTACAAGCTACCATTCACAGGAAGCTGCAGAACACAGCCCCCAGTTACAACTCAGCCTGACAACCGTTTTGGATATAGAGATGACCACTACCAATATGACAATGCTGGACTTTATGGTATCAAAGGCATGAATGGTATTAAAGCCTCAATGTCTGAGACCAACCTGACAGAAGCAGGACTGTTCTCCTATGATCCCAAGAATGACTATGACTATCTCAGTGGATCCTCAGATGGCGCGATAGACCTCACTGCTGCCAAACTTTCTGCTGGTAAGTATAGGGTATTTCTGCATGCTTTTTTATCATCTTCTATACTTGCTTTACAAGCCTGCATGTGATTGATTTAATATATTAGAAATATCTATTTGCAGTGTGCCCTTACTCTTTATCTTTTATTATTAACGTCCAACAATTATTTTACTAAAATTATATGTGGTTATTTTCTCTTTATGTTTATCAAGTCATGTTTCTCTTGATTTGTTTAATTTGCTTTGTTGTTTAATATGCATGTTTTCATTAAATGTTAACACCTACTTATTTTTGTTTTGTTTTTCTTTTGTCTTCATACAGATGCATGTGTGTGCCTGCGTGTGCTCCCACAATATTTTGGTTTTGCATCTTGCTAGCCAAAATGACTTCATATATGCATGCACAATGGGAGTCTTTTTAAACCCAAAATGCATGACATTCACTTCTACAGTACCTTTTTTTTCTTTTTTTCTGAAATCATAATGTATTGATAATGATAAAGTGAAATCTCTATCTTTGATTGTGGCAGGTAAAGCTCTAGACTACACTAGCAAAGCTACTGGAGGCTACCCTGGGATGACCACTGCTCCATACTGCCAGGTTCCTGCAACTGGGTTTGGTATAAATAGTGTTCTAAGAGCCTCAGATGGAGTAGTTTACTCCTCCATCGCTGCCCCAGTTCCATCCACATATGCAATTACAACTCAACCAGGCTCTGTCTTTAGCACTACCTTGACACCTTCATCAACAGTCCAGAACCAGTCATTGCCACATCCATATGGTTTCATCCCCAGTACAGAGCAAGGACAGATAATTCCTTTTGACACAGGGCTACCAAAGGAACTTCTACCAACTGCTTTGGCTGACATCATAACAGGCTATCCGGACATGTACTCAGACACCACCCTGGAAGCAATCGCTGCCTCTCTGGATGCCTTAGCCTCCTCCCCAATATTCCCTGGCTTAGACAACACCAAGATGGCCCAGTATCAGATGGAAAGGGAATTTCTGGAGCTTGAGAAGCTTAAGCAGTTATGTCTTGCAGAGGAGCTGGAGTGGGAAAGGCAGGAGATCCAGCGTTACCGCGAACAGGAGCAGCTTATGGTCCAAAGGGAGCTTGAGGAGCTCCAGGCTCTGAAACAGCAGCTGCTCCTACAGCAAGAGGAAGAACACCATGCACATATGGTTGCCCAGCAGGAGACGTATGCCCAGCAGAAAGAGCAGTTGCAGCAAATCCAACAACTCCAGCTACAACTCCAGCGCCAGCTAGATGAACACTATGGCGGCACTGGTACCACAGGGAATCTCCTAGATGCTAAATATGCAGGGGTTGGAGACAGTGGACAGTATTGGCCTGTCAAAGATGAGTCAACAATTCCATCTATTGGAACACAGTTTGAGGATAGTCATGACCAGCTCAATCTAGTGAAAAAGCTTCAAGCTGATCAGGACACAGGGAAAAAAATAATTGATAGTGGAGTGCAGACCGATGATGAAGACTCAGCAGAGAAGCAGCATGTAGGGAGGAGAAAGAAGAATAAGAGGAATGTTGATAGCTCAGCTCAGACTGATGATGAGGACCAAGATGAATGGGATGCGCCTACAAAAGCTCGACGACGCTCTCGAAAGCACAGTAGTGATGGAAAACATGGCTCAAAGGTCTCGAGTATTGCCATCCAGACAGTGGCAGAAATATCTGTCCAGACTGACCACTCTGGAACTATCAAACGACCCAATGTCCAGATGGACACAAAGGTGGAAATCATCAAGCATATCTCAGCTCCAGAGAACTCTCAGAGAGGTGGCAGTCTGAGCTGTCAGACAGACTCAGACAGAAGGCACCCGCCCATTGAGGTGGGTTACAGCACACACCTAACAGCAGATGTCCCCTCTAAGTCTAAAGTCTTCTACAACCCAGTCTCCCCCCTCTCCCCTGAAAAGTCACTTGGAGGACAGAGAATGTTGACTGCTGACCCAACCAGATTTTCTTCTGGCCCTCGGATATTAAAGGCTGGTCAGAAGTCTCTTTCTGATCCTAAATCCCTTAGTCCTACTACAGAAGACAGGATGGGTGGATATTATGCAGACAGCTATTCTGTGAGTCACACCAAAATATCAGTGTAAAAAATAAGAGATAATCAGTATTGGTGTGTTTTTAATCCTCATTCAATCATATATATCATATGTTTTTATGTTTTAGGGCCGAGGCTCTCCCTCTGGAACAGGTAAGAAGGTAAAACGGACACTACCAGACCCCCCTCCAGAGGATGACTCTCTGACAGGACGGTCAGGCTACAGCACCAACTCTGCTCGTCGTCGTCTTGCCCGTAGTACAACAATGGCCCGGGCAAAGATCCTGCAGGACATTGACAAGGAGCTTGATCTGGTGGAGAGAGAATCTTCTAAACTTCGCAAGAAACAGGCTGAGCTAGATGAGGAGGAAAAGGAGATTGATGCCAAGTTACGGTGAGATGCCACATATTTAATCAGCACAATTCAGGATCTAGGCTTGGGCTTTTGTCCAGACATTGAGACATTGATTCAGACTAATCATTTTAGTAGCTTAACCATTTAACATGTCGTGAATTTCCAATGACAAATTATAAAGCCAATATCATTGCATTCGTCCCTCTCATGCAATCATTATTCCTAATTCATCTGCATGATTCCCCCTCTTACCTTGATAGCTTATGGGCTAAAAGGCTGCCTTGACATCACTCAGTGAGACCTCTCCACACTCACACATAGTAAAAGGTACTACTGTGTGAGAACCAAGAACATTATTTGCCTCTTTGGTTATAATGTTAATAGTACTGTTAATGCTAAATTTTGTAAAACAATATGTACCATTTTTTATTATTGCTGTAGGTACCTGGAGATGGGTATCAACCGCCGTAAGGAAGCCTTGCTGAAGGAGAGAGAGAAGAGAGAGAGGGCCTATCTCCAGGGGGTGGCAGAGGAAAGAGACTACATGTCAGACAGTGAGGTTAGCAACATCAGAGAGGCCAGGGGTGATGGCCTAGAGAGACCACGGACAGCTCCCCAGTCAGAGTTCGACCAATTCATCCCCCCACAGACGGAAGCTGATTCCCAGTACAACACGTTAACTAGTCCCTACTCTCATTATGCCCAGTATGTTCCCCAGACTCAGACCACCAGCCACTACACCCAGCAGAACCTATATCAGCAGCAGTCCCTTTACCACCAGCAGGTGTCTCCTTATCCAACCCTATCACTGTCCCATGCCCAGGCTCAGCCTAGCAGCTACCAACATGCTCTGCTATTACAACAGGGAAAGCAGCGACAAACCACCCTGTCTGATTTAGAGCCTAAGATCACCACCAACTATGAAGTGATGCGCAACCAGCCTCTGCTCATTGTGCCAACCTCCACAGAGAGTGGCTATGGGGTGGCTCATCTGGGCGGCAAGTATGGCAATTTGGACTTGAGGCTAGGGTTAGAGGAGAGGAGCATGGCTTCTAGTCCCATGTCAAGCATTTCTGCTGATTCCTTTTATGCCGACATTGACCACCACAATGCCAGGAACTATGTGCTGATAGAGGACATAGGGGAGCTCACCAAGGCCTCATCAGGGCTGAGCAACACCAGCTTGGGTTCTGGATTCAACCTGCCTGATAAGGAGTTGTCCAAGACAGACAGACTACTCAGGGCAGCAGAAGTCAGGCGCACGGCAGAGGTAAATGCTGCACTCTTTTAATATCTTCTATTTGTCATCATCACTTACAACATTTTGATTGTCTATGAAAAGAACAAATGTAGACAAAATGGATCAGTCTGGCAATGTAATTGATCACTTACTTATTATTATTATTATTTGTATGTGTAACACTTATGCAATGCATTTTTCAATTCAGTTTAATTCAGATTACTGTTGAGAAAATACTCAGTATGT
>JBCAUF010000032.1:15468616-15480537 GCA_038406115.1 Haemulon aurolineatum
AATATTTTGCCCTGGTATTCTGTCCCAGGCTTCCTCCTCCTATCCTGTCTGCCCCACCATCTTCCCAAGAGCCAGCAAATAGCGAGAGAAAGGATCGATATGGCCTTTATCTGCTCTGTAACAGTATCTGCTCTTAGATAATGACCCCATCAGACCTGTTTATGAGATTATAAACCCTCCCACTGTCTACCTACACGCTGCATAGGTCAGAAACGAGAGCACTTTTGTTCTCCTGGTGTCTTATTTGAAGAGTATTTCAAAATGTATTTGTCAGACATTAGCTGTGGAGAGCATAGCCATATCTGAGCAATAGCTCAGAATAGTGAATTAGTCATTCACCCATGAGCCAGTTGTGATCATTGCGAGATTTTTTTGGTCTTGCGTCACATACATTGCTTGGGCACAAAAACAGTGATAACACCCTGCAAAAAGTATTGATTGCCTCAGCTCTCTATCCTTTACTGCCTTTTCTTTGAGCTCTCTGGGCTTCTCTGACTGTTTTTTGTGTTTTTTGCTTTTCTTGTTTGTGATATCTGCCCTCCTCTTCCTCTTCTGGACTCCCTCAGCCAAGTCATGGTTGTCCAGAATGCAAGGTAGTGTGGTGCTGATCTTTGCTTTTAGTTGGTGTTATGTTTTTTCTTTCTGTAAATTACGTCCTCAAAGTGGTTTTCCATCCTTTTGTTGTGGCCTTTGTTGTTTGTCCAATTATCTGCTCAATTTCATGGTGTTTACGAACACTCCTCTCATTGCTTTATCTTTCTATGCCTCTCACTTTTGACTCTCCTCAGCATCTTTCTCTGAAGTGATTTGTGATTTTGTAAAAGCATCTTAATCAAGACAACTGAAAAAAAAAACATTTACATTTGATTTTGTTTTCTGATGTCTCTACAACAGGAGATTGACTATTTTGCGAGCATCTATTCAGTCCACATACATTCAGTATATCACAGTTTGATGAATGTTTGCCATGGGGTCAGGCAGGGAAAATAATTTTTAATTTATTACTGACAAACAATTACTTTGGATATCATGACTCATCAGTGCTGATAACAAGAGAAGGACCAGGTACGCCCAGAAGACCATGAACCCAGAATGGAACCAGACTGTCATCTACAAGAACATTCATCTGGAGCAGGTACTGTGCAGGATGACATTAACACACACACACACACACACACCTACACACACACACAAACCTCCCTCCCGTCTTGCTTGTGCAGTTACTGTATATGCTGTGGGCCACTTTGGGTGAAGTGGATGTCTTATACTCTTATTAGGATTCTGTCCTCATGTCTTGTCCCCGGGGCTGTTCTCGGTATTCCTGTGCAACCTCTTATCAGCACTCCCAAGACTCAAGTTAACAACCATCATTTCTGCTCTCACACAGTCTTGACACAGGCAGCCTAACTGCGTGTCATTTTAACAAAAAGAGTGATAGAAACTCGGTAATCATGTGCCTGCCTGCTTGTCCGTCACTGTGCAAGTGTCACTGTGCGCATCAGTACGTGTGTTGTGTTTTGCTCGGAGCACGTGCCGTTTGTGACAGAGACACTACCCAGACAGTAATTACAGTTGTGAGGGATGAGTGCAGATGCGGTAGCTTTAGTGGTCAGACAGTAGAGGCCCTCTGTGGAGGCAGAGGATTCGGCGGCTCCTCTGGGGTTGCCCTCTGTTAATCACGTCTCATTGTCGGCCAAAGCAGCCTTAAAAATGCTGCAGCATCACTCATTCGCCCACTCAACCCCCCTCCACCTGAGATGTGTTTCTATTTCCTTTCCACATGTTCCGACCCACACATAAACATATACCAGCACAATCCAAATATAATGCAATCCTCACTTCCTCGCTGATTGCAGTAAATGACCCTCCTATTTAAGGTTTGCACTCATTCACGCACTGCTCATACAGTGTGTCTGAGCTGTTTTCTTTCATGCTTTCTCCACCCACATGTACACAAACACAAGCACAGCCACAAAAAACCCCCACACAAACACGTCTCTCCCCCGCACACATTCACCGCAGATATGAACGCAATGAAGGCATGTCTTCATAATCTGTGCCCCGCCTCTCCTCCTCTTCACTCTGTCTATGCAGTTAAAGAAAAAGACGCTGGAGGTGACAGTGTGGGACTATGACAGATCCTCCTCCAATGACTTCCTCGGAGAAGTGAGTGCTTTTTGCGAATCTGAGTCCAATGTCTGAAAATGTCACATGCTTTTAGCATTTAACTCACACAAAAGGTTTCTGCTGCTTTATCTATTTATTTATTTATGATGGACCAGCTTTTCTTAAAACTACTTAATAATACTGTTTTAGCCACATCTCTCCTCTCACAAACTCCTAAGTCTCATGCCTGTAAATCTGTATAGTAGCCTATACAGTGCTCTTTATCTTGTGCTAAATGCAGCCTGCATTTATATTCTGTATTCCTATTCTTCAGCAAATTCTTATCTACTGTCATACAAATTCCTCTCACTCTTCCTCTGTATCAGTGAGTCTTTTACTACATGTTATACCTCTGCGTTGAGCTTGGTTTTAAACTCCTTTTTCTTTCCCTTAATGACACTGTTTGTGTCTGTCTGCTAACTGTGTCTCAGGTTTTGATTGACTTGTCGAACACCGGCCAGCTAGATAACACACCTCGCTGGCTGCCCCTGAAGGAGCAAAGTGAAAGCATCGAGCACACCAGAGCCCACCATGCTGCTCAAGACCCACCGGGGTCTGGGTCAGGTCAGGGTCATGGTCAGGGACACGGCCAAGGCTATATGTCAGTGCCTGGGATGGGGCCTGGGCATGTTATGGGACAGGGTCAAGCACCAGGACAGGGAGACGGGAGTCACGATTCACCTAAAAACTCTGTAATCAAAAGCAGAAGCCATGGAATCTTCCCTGATCCTGCCAAAGGTGTTTATTCTATTTCTGTATCATTATTATCATCTCTTGTTCCATTAGCAGTCTTTACCCACCATTTCGTCTTCCTGCAGACATGCAGATGTTGCCTTTGGAAAAGTCACACAGCAGCCCAGGCAGCTCCAAGTCTTCCTCTGATGGCCAACTGCGCTCCCACGGCCCCTCCCGAAGCCAAAGCAAGAGCAGCGTCACTCAGGCCCATCTTGAGGATGCTGGGATAGCCATTGCCGCCGCCGAGGCTGCCGTGCAACAGTCCCGCCTGCAACCAAGTAAATCCCGCCCCTACCCATAAGACACTTCCTGTGACATGCTTCCTTTTTCCTGCGCATGCAAGCATTGTTGAGATTTGTTTGAATGAAACCTAAACCACCGTGTGTTCATCTCCTGAACATTTTACCTTTCTGCTCTCCTCAACTTGCTTTGATGTGTTTTGATCAATAATCCTAGTCTAATTCCAATTCAGATCAATCACACTAATATATTCACTAAATCAAAGACAAATAGATGAGATAAATCAAAGTCCAAACTTGCTGTAAAACTCTCATTTAAATCTAAAATTAAATATTTATAAATCGGACACATGTCTGCCTATTTGAGTATCTTAAGTAGGACATAAAGTTTATATGTTACAGTGAGTTATTAACACAGCAGCTTATAAAAAATAGATATATTTCACTAACTTTTAAATAAGAGCCCCAGATCCCTCTGTTTCAACATTGTGCATGTGCCAATCCCAAGCCTATGGTTTCTACAGTACCCCAGTGTGGAGCC
This sequence comes from Haemulon aurolineatum, assembly GCA_038406115.1. Classification (NCBI taxonomy): domain Eukaryota; kingdom Metazoa; phylum Chordata; class Actinopteri; order Lutjaniformes; family Haemulidae; genus Haemulon; species Haemulon aurolineatum. Next base: position 15,472,298 of record JBCAUF010000032.1, read on the forward strand.
CTCCAGCCCCAGCTTAGAAACCAAACTGGGATGGCAACCCCTCACATGTCTTGCACCATATTAACATGATTTAAACAATACACATTAGTGTTTGTGCATAATCTTTAGTGTAATGTCCTCAAAATGAACAACTACAGTATGTTGTCATCCCTTTCTGAGATAAGTTAGCCCAGTGCCAGAGCTATTTTAGCATGCTGTTGCAGCTTCCCTGACTACCGTTCCCTAGCCACTGAGGACTTTGTGATGCTGCAGTCTCTCTCTGTCTCTGTGCATGTGTGTGCCATATGAATGAACCCCTAGAAAGTCCCAAAACACATACACAGACACGCACACAGGCTATGGCACACAGACTCCCCTCCCTACCCAATCCTTTCCCAAACCCACCACCTCAAGCAAAGGGGACAGAAATGTGAGGCTGAACCAGTCAAACCAGGAAACACAGACACACCAAGATGTTCAAAAGTCAACAGGAGGCTCACTCTGCATTCACCGGCCAATGAGAGTAAAGCGGTCAGCTGACCATGAGGGGAACAGAACTATCAAGGGAAGGTGAGGCAACATAGGAAAAAAAAAATGTACTGATAAATATTAACCATAATAAAATCAAACTAAAAACAAAAAACTAGACAAACTAAATTACTGTAATCTGTCAGATAACTAATTTACTAAACTTAAATACAATGTAGTCAAAGCAACAAATTAATTCTCATTTAATGCTTTTCATGTAGTCTGTGAATGTCTAAGAGTGTGCGTGTGTGTCTTTTTTAGCTACTTTTGTTATTAATATAATTATGTTTTCATGGCTATAGAAACAGAATTATTATTGCCTATGAGTCACAGACTGTGTTTCAAACATAACCTGACTACTATTAGTCATTATTTTAAAGCTAATATAGGCGACCATAGTGACCATGAAAGCAAAGCATATATCAACCCTTAGTCTAGACAGAAGCACTTCACAAATTCCCTGAGCTAATCACACTCTTTCATACTGTACGAGCACTGCTCAACAGCAGCCAGGAGCCAAGAACGTCCACATTGTCTCGCACTAAACTCATTTTCATGTGTGAATTAAACTCTGCGACCTTCATTTACTCCTAGTGAAGAGATTTGCAGTGGCCTACATGAGTTTACCAAGGTTACACACCGCACTGCTATGCAAGGACGGGGTGTCATCTGCGATAATCTGTTCCGCCCCTGATTTGCTGTTATGTGATGCTCAGTCAAAGTTATGTGTGACAGTCAAGCCTCACTGTCAGTGATTGATGGCTGAGGGTGTGAAGTGTTTCTGCATATCTCTTGTACATGCATGCATGTGTCGGAAATGCTGTGTCAGTGAAGACACTCTGTGCTTGTTGGTGTACAAATAGTTTCCTGCAAAGAAAAAGACAGACAGACAGATAGCTAGATAGATAGATAGATAGACCTTTAGAAAGATAGAAAGATAGATAGATTTTCCTCACCATCAGCCTGACTGTTGTCACCCTCAGGACCGGGACACCGGCTGGGTGATGTCTCAGGGTCAGTAGTGCTCTCTGCTCCGAGTCTTGTGGGAGACGCCTATGGAGGTCTGGATGGGGAAGAGGGGGCTGGCACCGGAGTGGACAGTGCCATTTTTCAAGTGCCACGCATGTAAGACCATTTGTGGCAATTCTTTTAGCACAGTGTGCATCCGTTAATGCTCAAGGCAGACGGAAATGAATATGTCTGATGATGTCACATTTCCTTGTGAATGAAAGCTGTGTTTATCTGGGTTTTTTTTTCTATTTCTCACAGTGGCAAGACTATTCCAAACGGTACCGACAAAAACCAGTTAGGGACCCCAGAAAACGAAGGCAAGTTCCAGAAATATCGTCTGTTTACAGTAAAAAGCTTGAGGCTGTGGAAAAGTGCATGATTTCTGATGCTTTCTTACTTGGTTATAGGTCTCCACCTGCTGGATATTTTATGCAATAACATTATTTTTATTTATTTATCCAGCCATTCATTTAACCCCCTCGAAACAGTGTTTTCATAATGACTCAATTCAATTGTGGAGTCAAATGTTCAGTCAAGTATGTCAATTAGCAATCATTAATTTACCCAGACTAATGACTAAATGCATGGTTCAGGGTGGTAAAAGGGAGGTGAATGTCACACTATCCTACCTGCTGTCATAACTATATCTACGTTTCATGTAGCTCAGGTGTCATGATGCCTCCTTTCCCATCTCTAGTTTCAAATTGTAACAAAGATCCCAAGGTCATCTTTGGCTGTAGCCTGGCAGCTGTCACAAAGAAGAGGGTCAGGAGGTCATTTCCATGGTGCCTGATGACTCATTTAACACATTTAAACTCAGCCTATCTGAGTAAAACCCTTCCACTTCAATAAGAGACATATGACAGTCGATAATACCTGTGTGAAACTGAAGAGATGCACCCTGACCTTGTTTTGTTTTGCCATGAGCCAAGGCTTAGTGGTGCCTTATTCTTGAATAATTTAAATAATCTTTGGTGACACTAGGAGAACTTAGTCTGTGCAATTGTAGGAATCTGCCTGTGGGCGTTTAGCACAGGGTTCAGTCAACGCTTTCCAAATAAAGAAATATAGAAATTTCCATCTTTATGCCAAAAACTGATCATCTACATCTCTCTGTCAATATTGTTTCTAGGTGGCAAAACACAAGTGATGGGGGAGATCAAAGTCGCTCTCAAGAAGGAGGTGAAGACAGAAGGGGACCAGCTGGTTTTGGAAATTCTTCAATGCAGAAACATCACTTACAAGTTCAAAAGCCCAGACCACCTACCAGGTCTGGATGTAGTGTATATTTGTGCGCATGCATGAGTTCGGGAACTATGTGTGTTTGTGTGTGTGTGTTTATTAACTTTTAAACAGTTTGCAGGTTCACTAATCCATTTTCATCATGTATTTCGCTTGCCTCCAGACCTGTACGTGAAGCTGTATGTGGTGAATGTAGCCACTCAGAAGAGGATCATCAAGAAGAAGACCAGAGTTTGCCGACATGACAGAGAGCCCTCTTTCAATGAGACCTTCAGATTCCCCCTCAACCCGACTGGACACTCCATACAGGTATAATGGGCATTACGTAATGCTGCTACAATTCACATTTAATGCATTTTTGCACATCTGATTGGCCAAGTAATCATAGAAAATATTTGTGGTGAATTCATTCCATTTTCTGGTTCACGTTTCATTACATTACATCCAGCTTTTTGCTTTGGACAGAAACTCCCTCCAAGATGGCTCATTACTGCTAATTAAAACTGGGTGCTTGTAACGTCTGACAAAACAGTCTCATTATGGGAAATGGGAAGTTTTATTAACTGGTCTGCTGCCTCATGCTGAGGCAGCACACCATCTAGAAGTAGACTGTAGCATCTAAAAAAAGCTTAATTCTACCCAGACATTTGTTGTTTAATACATACTGGCAAATTGTACTATCTCATGCCAGCTGACTCAATTTTTTAGTTGAAGCTAACAGAAAAATTATTAGCATGTTTATTTATAGTCTTGTTTTTAATTTTGGATACTAATGTGTCCACATTTCATCCTGATTTAAAGGCTAGACTTTTTTTTTATGCATTTCTAGATATTGATCAATAGTTCAGACTTGGTTGTCTTGTAACCACTTTGCTCACTGGTGCTTGCATAATTCATGTTGGATAATGTGCTTTTACCTGTGCACTTTTCAAACTGAAATGGGTCTGTGCACAAAACACTAACAGATGACAGCAGAATAAGACATGACAAAGCTGTTTCTCTCTCCAATGTATTCCTAGCTTTTCTTGGTGTCCAATGGAGGCAAATTCATGAAGAAGACTTTGATAGGAGAGGCCTACATCTGGCTGGATAAGGTGGACATGAGGAAGAGAGTCGTCAGCTGGCACAAGCTGTTTGTCAGCTCCACTCAGACCAACCCCTGAGCCCCATATCGAAAAGAAGGAGATGTGATCGATCAGTGAAGGGTGAAGCCAGATTGTACGAGTTCAGAGATACGATTTTACAAAAAAGATGAATAAGAGAAAAAAAAATCAAGAAGAGGAAATAAAAGCATCCATTTAATTCCTCCATTCTTCCTTTTCTTCCTCAGTTCATAAGTTATAAGAAGGAGAGAATTATGTGCTAATACCATAACAACTGTATCAGTCCAACACTGCCAGCACACATGTCCACCTCCTCCCATGTCGAGTCTCCGCTGGCTGTGGACTTTGCTTGTATGGCGCAAACATGCAAACATCACAGCAGGCACTGAAACAGACTTAGCAGCAATATGGCTTTGAGAGCAATGATGTCTTTCTTACAATAGTTCCAATCCCATGATCCACTCAAGACTTTGTTGTTTTGGTGCTGTGCAACTGAGCTAACATATCTATCAGAGGGGAAGATAAAAAAAAAAACATAAACAAAAAAAAAAAATGTGAATTTGACTTTGCTCACAGAATCATCAAATGAATTAGCATTGTGTTTTCTTCATGGGAGTCATCATTGTAATGCCCAAATGACGATTGTGATGTGACATCAGTGGTCTTGAAATATTTAATGATGAAGGAATGCATAATGTTTTTGTATGATAGTCTTTCAGTTTTATGTAAAAAGAGAAAAGAGTAACAAAGCCTGTGCAGAACAGAGTCAGACTGTTGACTTGCTACGAGATGAAGATGAAATGTACAGCACTTCAGATTGTAGATATCAAAAATGCAGATTACAGAGCATATCAGAGAATCACATTGTACAGTGTGATATTTATATACTATACAAAGATATCAGATGCAGAGTATATCTAGATACAATATACAGTATAAGAGTTCTCTTGTCACTATATATAATAAAATATAGACATATGATCTCTGTTAGATTGAGGCTGTGGGTGGCGCACTGACAATCCAGTAGGCTACTTTAGTCTACTGTATGGCGTAGGCAGTCTAAATAGCCGTTATGTGAATGTGGACCTATGTGAGCTCAAGGATGTTTATGAAAGTTAGCTCCTTTGGTCCTCTGATCACACTGATGCACCACTAGATATTCAACAGGGCTGTATTAGATTCCAATTTGGTCATGGTCATCCAGTGACATATTGCAGTTTTGCTGGCATGCCATTGTGCAGGGCAGGTTAGAATTACTATATAATGAACAGCATTTTGTGTTCAAAGTCCAAAACACATGCTGTATTGAATGTTTAAGCCAACTGTAGAGGATGACAAGAGTTAATCATATCTGTGTCATGTGTACAACATTGTACTTCAAGGCTGTCATAGTTGCTCAGAGTATGCGGATATTTCTTTCTGTGTAGCCCATCATGTACTCACACTGTTGGAATGGACATGTAATTAACATTGGTTGTGTCAAAAAAAAAAAACAAAAAACAAAAAATCACACATGTAGATCTGCAACTGTCATTACTTAACGTATGACAGCTCTGCTCTCTATGTATTAGTAAAGCCCCACCCCCATCCTCTGGTCTGATTTACCCAAAAATTATTTCAAAATGAAGAAAAAAATGTTCTTACCAGTCAATTGTCAAGGTTCCTCTGTGTTTCTGGCTGTGCTGTGAAACTCACTATGCTGTTTTGTGTCAGTGACTCCCGTTGCAACACAGTGAACCAGCCTCTTTCACTGCCTGTGACCAAAACACTCACTCAGGCCCACTGGGGTTCAGTCATATTTAAGTCAGAAGAAGACACGGGGCCAAGTCTCAGTACCAATGTGGAGCAGGAGAACCATGTTTTGATCTTTTGATGTTTTGCCACCAGATCTGCAGAATAATAATTAAAAAGGCACTATGAAGTGACCCACAGAACTACTTTTAGTGTATTTAGGCATATCACAGGGCTGATGCAATTTTTGTGAAAATTAATTATAACAGGAAACTACAAACACACTTACAACAAGATGTCACTTAAATCTTATAGCAAAGGATAACAAAAAGGAGAATATAATAAGGAAGGGAACATAGTTTTTCAAACAATTATTTTGCTGTGCCAATCTTAATTTTGTTTTTTATTCTAGACCCATCGGTTCTTAATTCTATGCAACATAGATGTGTTTGAATGCATTTGTTGTTTATTTTTGGAAGTAAATGTTATATCTGTGAACACATGGTCTGAAAAATATGTCTTATAGGAAAATAAATTTAATTTGTACATCATTGAAGAAAATATTAACTATATAATTTTTTTTTACTGATTTTAATATAAATTGATGTTAGCAGCCGTTAACATCTACATGGAGCTTGTGCACTTTATTATTACATTGTTGATTTCCTTGTCTATGTTTAACTGTCATGACATGCAGGATTATGTGTTTTGTGTTTCTGCACTGAGATGAACTGAATCATGGTGTATGTGGTGGCAGAAAATATTGTGGTGTGCATTTTGTATCTATGTGGCAAAAGTAAAACATGCAGACATGTTGGGGTTCCTAAACACAATGCACAATCTGGGGAAAATTTACATTACTACATCCTGCTCATAGTCTACTTAACAGTCTGTGTACAAAGTACAGTAAATAAGACATATTCCCTCAATGCTCAGTCATGACTGTTTAACCCCTCGTGTTTCATTAGACTTCCCTCAAGCTAAATACTGTTTGTTCAGATCAGCTGTTGCCTGTAATTGTGAAACCATCCATTTGTTGTTGTTCTGAGGGGTGTGAATGTGACTCAAGTCCTTTGACATGTGTACATAAAGTGTTTATTTTCTACAAAGATTGAATGTTTATATTGTCCGAAGTTTGAGCATGTGAGTGTTGAAAAAAGAAAAAAATCACAAAAGACTTATTGTACAGCAATGCGTGTCTATAGTTGTATAAGGGGAGTTGACTGTGTAATCAAAATTTGTGCCGTCAACCAACGACTATATGTGCAACCACGTCCCATACGTATACGGCTGAAACAACACAAAGGGAAAAAAAAATCTATTCAACTTCAATAGTTGTCTGAGACTTTATGTTTTGGATGTTGCATGTTTTGTTGATGGTTTGTCAGTATATTTTGCCTACAGATTATGTTTAAAAAGAGACAGAATATGTATAGATTTATCTGTATGCTGACTGTAAAGAAATATGCTTGTAAAATTGTCTTGTTTTTCACTCTGTGTAAAAACAAAGAATCTAATGTTATGGTTTTGTGGTTGTACACAGGATGTGTTGAGATATTATGCAAATTGTGCTGTAAAAAATCAGCTGTTTCCCCTGAGTCTAAAGAATAAATATTAAGAAGAGCTATATTACACATGCAGAGTTGGGCATGATTTTGTTTTGAATTATAAGAAGTACATTTTGAAGGACATATTCCATTTTTAGTTTTTAGTTAAGGACTCAACTGCTTTTTTATTGATAGCAGATGAGAAGACATTTTCACTTGTCATTGTCGGAAAAACAACAAAGTGGTTTGCACAGTCAACCACAGAGTCAATCTCAATACTACCACCAGATGGTGCCAAAGTGATGCCACAGTGTGGCTTCAATTATCAAGGATATTTTTATAGTAAGTGTTACAGCAGCACTACTCCTTCTTTATTGGGGAGTTAAATCATCATTATTAATAAAGCCTATTCAAGTGAATTTAATTTCTGATCTTTGCAGTCAGCCACTCAAATGAGGAAAGCACAAGTTGACAATTAAGTGATATCAACTCTAAAAATGCACCGTGGTACTTGAAAATATTGACGTATTAACAGAGTGGCAGACCTAGCCAAGCTGCCACTAATTTAAAGTGCTCCTGTGCTTAATATCGACAACTACTTAACATGTGGTTATGATATTTCTAGCAATGCAGTGCATGATATGCTTTCCCTGGGTATATTACCTGTTTTATTGATCACACTAATCCAATCATCTCCTGCCTTTCTGCCATCATATACTGGACATTTTAATCATGACATGCTCAGTAGAAAGATAAACATCGTACCATGTTTAAATAAATGCAAAGGATGTAGGTGTCTGGCAATTCCTCACTTCATTCACTCACAATCATATATTTTATAGCTTTTATATTTACTAATAGGAGTCCTTTGTTTCTGTTTCTTGTTTCTTTTTGACTAAATTTAATTTACACTGATTTAATTAACTCTGTCTAGACAACAGAAACTCAGTTTACTCAGTGGGCTAACAGTGTCATGACAATATAGAGGGTTAAATATCACTTATTGATCATCATACGCTTAAGACCTTCTTTTCTGACAAAACTTACAGTTAGGGCTGACTCAGGCAGGCCTGTCTTGGAACTACTCTTAGATGTGCTA
>JBCAUF010000032.1:15513836-15524811 GCA_038406115.1 Haemulon aurolineatum
TCATTTAAACCTTGATGCTTGAAATTTCAATTGTTTGAGTGGATGGGGGATGGACTACTTATCCTTATTTAAAGCAGTAGATAATAACGTAATCTCAATGTTGAAAAAGCCAATCCATGTTGTATTTGTGTATTCTATCGAACCCCTGATATCCCACTGAGATGAAGTCATCACCGGTTGTAGATTCAGTGTGGCATCAAAGCCATGCCGAGTGCAGCCTGGGAATTCATTAGTGTCAGTGGCAATATGGGCAACTAGAGGATACTGTATCCCTTATGAAGCTGCTTATTAAATATTATGACTAACTCAGGAGTACTCAAAACCAATGGAAATATTAAAATGCAACATATAACTACTGGGTTGAATGTTTTTGGTTTGCTTATTGAGCACTGTATTTCAGTTTGTTAGTTTAGTGCATAACTATCAAGCTATTTGGCTACCTAAATAGGTATGATTGGGCCTGTGTGAAGATACCTATTCACCCACTTGTCTATCTTCACCAGGCTTCACTGAGAAATCACACATACAGTTTGTAATTTTCTCATTATCTAACAAGGGCTGTGGTGTTATTTTCTTTCGCCTCTTCCCTTTAAAATTCTACAATTTCTGCACTTAATGAGGGAAATACATTACTGTGCACACACACTGCATGCACCCTCTCTCTCTCTCTCTCTCTCTCTCTCTCTCTCTCTCTCTCTCTGTCTCTCTCTCTTTCTCCCTTTCTATAATAAAAACATGCACTCCTGGCAACCGAGGCTTCATTAACTCTCCCCTCTAGAGGCATGCATGCAAATGAACAGTGTTTGCTTTGCACATCAATGGGCCACGTCACACTCAATACTGGATACCAATCTATCTCACACACGTACACATACTATAGATGCTCAGAGTCACATAAGAGCATACACACAGTACGGCATTAGTAAAAGGAAATAGAAAACAAGGAGGGAATGACGGGAAAAGGAAGAGCAGTAGAGAGACAGCAAAGATAGAGTTGGGGCAGCGTGTGCTGTGTCTCCATCCATCATAGTGAGTGTTATGTGGCTCTGAGCTGTCTGGGTGCTGTGTCATTACATCCATAATGCCTGTTGCCTCTCACAACACACACTATCAATCACACGCATGCACATGTACGATCATACACATGCGTGCACGTGCATGCTCACACATCGGGTGTTTCAGGTAAAATTAAAGACAATTTGATTTTTGTCAGTGCAAACCCATTATACTTGCCCGAAAACCTTTCCTCAGTATTTCTTACCAAATACCAGCAGTGCCTGGGTGTGCTGGGCTAATATTTGCTCATGTGTCCCGTTGGGCATGCAGGCTGACACTGAGGAGGTCTGTGTGTGTGTGAATCTTAATGGATGTGGTGGTCTCAGATGTCAAACAGTCTTACCTGTGCCGCTGTGTTCTTTTTTGATTATTGCAGAACAAAAATATAGATGTGCAAGCATTTGTCAAGTTGTGGAAGATCTGATTACAAGCTTTCAAGAATTTGTTGTCTTTTGACATGTATGTGTTTGTGTTTGTGTACGTGTGGATCTGTGTGAATTTTTTAGCCACCATTGTGCTGAATGAGCTGAACTGGACGGAGGCATTGGAGGAAGTGTTTAGAAAGAACAGAGAGGATGACCCGACCCTTCTCTGGCAGGTGTTTGGTAGCGCTACAGGCCTGGCTCGCTACTACCCAGGTAAAACAAAACAAAACAAAAAACAACAACTACAGAAACATTTTTAAGAATGCTATATTTGTCTTTTTCTTTGACATTTACCACAGAGGAAACGCTCACGCCGATTATTATTTAAGCTGTTTGCGTTTCCTTCCTCATCAAATAGACGATGCACTCATCAGCGGATCATTATTTGGTTGACCTAAGATGCAGCACGTGGCATTTTAATCATAACCACAAACAACAGGGGAATGTAGCTGGCTTTGTTCACTGAGCAAATAAGCTCAATAAATAATCCCCATTGCTCAACTTGCATGGATTTAGATTTATAGATAGTGTCATATTATCTTTAACTGCATTAGTCTAGTGTTGCCCACTATCCTGACTGTTTTCTCTGCCAGGCTATTTCTATTCATGAGATTCCCTGTCATCATAGACTCTGTATAGCTTTATGGGAAAAGTTTATGTCTAATATTCATGAATTTTCACTGGCCCTGAATTTATTCCTTTTTGTTCCTTTTTTTCATCTTTTAGCATGCACAATACGCAGGCACACACTCTCATACTGGTTTGTTTTCATGGTGCCCCTCACTAATAGCATACAGATGGAAAGCAGCTGATTATTGTCAAAGCAAGTGAATCCAGCGCTCCGTGCATTGCATCTCAGATTAATATTTTATTTTATTTCCCTGCTGTTTATCTCCTCATGAATAATTTTAGGGAGCATTAAAGATGTTCAAATGTAGATGGTGACAAAAACATACGATTGCATCCCACAAGCTAATTGTCATTATGGCACAGATGTGAAAAGATTTTTACAAGCTATCCCTAAATGTGTCCTTTTTTTTTTTAAATCTGTACAACATGACTGACAGCGACTAGACACTGCTGGGCTGATTATGGCACTGCATATTGCCAGATATTTGCAGATCAACACTTTAGTCTGCCAGTTGGAGGTGTCAGAAAACAGTCCAGAATAGGAATTAGTGTTTATTTCCTCTAATTGAGAAAAAAAAAGGTAAACTCTTATCTAATCTCCTCCTAAAGCTTCTCCCTGGATGGATGCTCGTAAGACCCTCAGTAAAATTGATCTGTATGACGTCCGCAGGAGGCCATGGTAAGAAAACTGCAAAAAAGCTTCAAGTAGCATAGCATTTATTCATGGACGTAATTCTTATATTTTGATGTCTTTGTAATTATTTACTTTTTTGTAATTGCTTGTTTGTTCCGTGGGATGTAGGTGTTTACAACAGAAATAAATGTGTGTTATAGTAAGTGTAGTTAGTGATGTTTCAGTGCTATTGTCTGCCAAGTTTCAGCATTGTATTAAAATTGTAAAATGTAGTTTAAAACTCTGAAAACGTTGGTGAGTAGACTTTGAGTTGTTTTTTTTTGTGATGCAATGCATGTGTAATGTGTGTAATATTGCCTTCAAAGTAAATCATTATGTAAATCAATAAATGCTGGTCAGAGTGTGTGTGTCTAAGACCCAGCTTGTCTCTCATTCATTAATGCCCATCTAGGTACATTCAAGGAGCCGCCTCGCCCAAAGATATGCTAATCCTTGTGGATGCGTGAGTTACATTTTAACCTCATTGATCCATAACCTTCCCACATCAGCCATGATTTCCCCTGATCATAATACATGCCTTCCTAGATTTGCCACATAATGTAATGCATTTCCCAAAGCAGAGGCATTTCTAATTACACCGAGTAAAATCTCACAGGACGAGAGCTGAGCTGACAGATTGCAGAGAGAAGCTGTCAGGTATTTTGTCGTTGTCATTGCAGAAGCGGGAGTGTGTCTGGCCTGACTCTCAAACTGATCAGGACCTCCGTCAGTGAGATGCTGGAGACTCTGTCTGATGATGACTACGTCAATGTAGTTTATGTGAGTATTATTAAACCCTCCACTTGCAGAGCGTTGGGTGGTCTGTTTGTGCGAGACAACGGGGTGCGTGATGCACACTGAGAGACAGGACAGAGTGACAGACAGATTTAGAATGTGCGCATCAATGGGTTTATGTATTTATGCGCCCATTCATGCGCTTTGAGATGCATTTGAATGAAGACACACACACACGTGGACACATTGTGCACAAGCTCACAGGTACACATCACAAGCCTACGCATACATACACACTCACACACAAGAGAGAGACAGAGAGATGGATGACAAGTAATGAAATATGGATTTCTCTCAGGTCTGGCCACCCTGAAACAGACCTTTAATGAAATACCCACTGCTCTATTTGGTGTACAGGATTAAAACTCTGCACTACATGCCCCCACCCCACTGCCTTACCCATATGTGTGTATGTGTCTACATTCCCACCGCTCCTAAAGGAATTAAGGCTGCACCTCTGACTGGAGTGAACCCAAGGAAACACTCATTCATCACCCTCTTGATCTCCCCATCACTCTTTCCTTTCATCATTGAGTCTCAGCATTTCACCACATACCTCGATTCATCTCTTTGTGTCAGTGCATGATCTCCCTGCACACTGTATGCCTCTCGTCCTCTATATACAATACTCCAACTTTTCCTCCTTTCACTGCCCCCACTTTCTCTCCCTTCATTTTTACTTTCCTCACCCACCAATCACTTTCGTCGCTCCCCCGCCCCTCCACCTTTTCATTCTCTGACCATCTATTCTAGGCCTTTCGCACTTGTGATTACACTCAGAGAGCGAGCCAATCAGGACACTGTGTGATGCGTGGATGGGTGCCTGTGGAGGTGTTTTTATTGAGATGGGTCTTTATAGAGATTGGAGCTGTCTTCGTTTTCCTTGCACAAAGACAGCCATTCAGACTCTGTTTCCTCTCTCCGGGGACCCTTTGTCTTGGGCACAATGTATTCTGTTTCACGGTGGACTTGTGATTCTGCAAAGATGTGCAATTATCGGAATCTGTCGGGGAGCTCCTTGTGTGCGTGCGTGTGTGCGCGTGTGTCCAAGAAAGTGAGACTGAGTTGAACTTTTTGAACTGACCTCTCTAACTCTGTTTTGACAACTTTTTTCTTTTTTCATTTGTTTGAATTATTTTCCTGCTACCCTCTCAAGTTATGCTGCTCTGGATGCAATGCATTAGTGGTGTGAGGAGGATGCAAGGTTCTCATGGATGTGATGAGGTGCTAAAAGCTTCATTGAAGTTTATTACAATTTGGATCTTATATTTGTAGCTTTGACCAATGTTTCTCTTGATAACAGCAACATTGTGCTCACCAAACCGGGAAATAAGGATTGCTGCAATAAAGTTCAACATTGTTAGAAAGATGGGCAGTTTGTCAGATTATCAAAACCTTTCCTGGACAGGTTGTGTGTGCACAACTGTGGCAAGTGCAGCAGGTCAAAGTCGATCCACAGAGATCTGTAAAGTGTGATGGATCTTTACAACAGACACTTTGGTTCACACCTGTGACTGTCACTTTTCTTTATGAGACAAGCTGGGCTGATATGGAGGTTTGTTTTCAGCATGTGCTGTAAGATCACGTGACCGTTTGTATCTTTTCCTCCATCTTGATTTTTTTTTTTTCTTTAGTAATGTTGCCAGATCTCAGCAATGTTTGGTGAGTGTAGTGTTATTAATAACATAAACCACAAAAATGAGACAAGAGTAAGTTGTAATAAACAGCAATCATCCACTGATTGCCTCTGTGAAAGTCATTATTCTTCTCCTGTCATCCTTTCTCTCTCTGTTTCTTTCTGTCATTGACTCACTTGCTCATACACACCCACGCACACACACACACACACACACACACACACATACAGCGCCCTATGTCTGGTCCTGGGGGTGTTGTAACCTGACACTAAATCATTAATCTCTGATATTACCCATAAATCCCTCCTCATTAACAGTAGCCCAGGGACCATGTTGGCATTTGGTCATGGAAGATGCTCGCACACTTCCTCAACAGCTGTGGCAGGTCAGAGGAGTGCTGATGGCTGTTCCTTTCCGCTCAGTCTTCCTCTCTCTGTCCTCATGCTCCCTATTTTTCCTCTTTCCCCCTCACTTGTGTTCTGGCTCCCCCCCCATCCTCCCCACCCCTCCCACCTCGCTGAGCCTCCATCACTTTTATCCGGCCTGTTCAGCCGTGTTAGCCGGTGTCAGTGCTGTTAGCCAGCGTCATTCCAGTGGGCAAGCTGGAGCACCAAACCGGAGTAGCAGAGAGTCCAGCGGGATTAGTGCTTGACGATTAGCCTTCTCTCTTGTGTCATCACTAATCCATTCCCAAGGCCTGGACTATCACACACACACACACACACACACACACACACACAAACACGCACACAGAGCTGGTGTAATAGGATCACAAGGGAACAGTGGAATTTGTGCAAGATCGTACTCGCATCTTGTAACAGAATTTACAAAGCAAAAAATAAAGAAAGCAGGCTTTTTGTTTGTTTGTTTGTCTTGTTTTGTTTTTTCATCTATGTCATAATGGGCTTATCTACAAAACTTGTATTTTTCTAATGAGAATCAGATTGATGTGCCACATCCACTACATGAGCTAATGATTTTCTACACGTGATGCACCGTCTCACTTCCCTGCTTTTAAATTCTGCATTCGCACCCTCCCCCTTCTCTTTTTCCGTCCTCTTCCTGTCACTTTCCGCTCCTCACCCTCCCACATTCCCGCCTCACCTTCCGTCACTTCTCCTTTTAATAGATAATGTGATAAAAGATCCCCAACTGCTCCACGGGGGGTGGGGTGGGGGGGGGGATTACGTGAACTTGTGTGTGTGCGTGTGTGTGCGTGAGTATTTGTGTGTGTTTGCGTGCTATCGCCTTGATCCAGTCTGTTTATGTTAAACCACAGCTGCCATCAGTTTGCTTCTTAGTCTGGTAGAGATGTGTATATCTGTTATTGTCAATCTAAAAGGAACTTCAAGGCTTTCGAGCTCATTGAAACACACCCACACACACACACACACACATTTAGTCAGAGCTCCTTTTACCTCCTTGCTTGTCCGTGTAGATCAGTGTTTTCAGCCTCCCCATTGGCCATCGCACAGAGACACATTGATTAGTTGAGATCGATGAGGTGCAGTATTGTTTTAGAAGAGTTCTGCAACACAATAGCTGTGCTGCTTTACTACACTGCTGTCCCGTGTCCTTCATACAGTATACCAGTATTATATATTCCATTACGCTGTATGATTTAGTCTGTCATTTGTGCTTATTGTGATTGGGAGATCTTTGAAGCCGTCCTTTCAGTCCGTTCCTGGAGAATCTACAATTATCCATTCAGATACGTAACAATGAGAATATGCACCATCAGTTAGACTTGGAACACGGCTCAGTGCAGAAGGCAACAGGCTCACAGTTATTGTCGAGTGGTGGGGGGGGTGTGCAACTGTGCATATGTGTGCTGGGGGGTGGAACTGAGAAGGTCTCACCTTTTTAAAAAAAGATGGTGTTGCTGCCTAACCTTGTTCTTATATAACAGAATCTTGTTTCCATGGGTACCACATCGTTGAGCTCCGAGGATGTGAAGCAATTAGTGGGGCTTGATGAATGTGTCTGTTTACCACTGCTTGATAACAGCCAAGGCCAGGTGGGAGTGTTTTGTGTGCGCGTGCTGCACTCCGCATCGTTTGTTTCAGGTGCACACATGTTGTAATTGTGGGAATCATTTGCAGGTCGTAACTCCTTGCCTCTGTCTGCCAGTTTAACACCAGGGTGAAGAAGACGGCGTGCTTCGACCATCTGGTTCAGGCCAACGTGAGGAACAAGAAGCTGTTGAAGGATGCCGTGCAGAACATCACAGCCAAAGGAATAACAAACTACACAAAAGGCTTTGAGTTTGCTTTCGAGCAGCTCTCCGCGGTAAGATAAGAGTTTCCTCTTTTTGTTTATGAAAAAACATGTCATGTTGTCTCTTTTAAGTGTAACAGAGAGGAGGCTTGAAACAAGTTTTGAATGAATATTACCTTGGATATCTCCATATTTTCTGGAGCAGCAGAGCATTGTCTTTCACTGCCATCTGCTGGTTGAATGTGCTACCTCGACTCAACTGTGCAAACAGTGAAAGGGATATTAGAGTGATGCAGATGAATGAGCACACTGAAATGGCAACGCTAATGGGCTTCTTTGATAGTCCTGCAGTGCAGTACAGTACTGTAAAGTAATACCTGTTATAAACCTGGTCCTCCTCAGAACTATACTGATACAGCGGGTTAAGCTGTGTGACATAATTAGGTATGATTAGATAAGAACCATTTACACAACTAAGTCTGCTGATGCCTTGCTAGTGCTTCCTAGGACTTTTAATGTTAATTTTACCCCTCAGTTTGACTGCTTTGAATTGGAAAAAAAAACAAGATTTGCACAAGAGAGACCACTGGCTCATCCAAATCAGTGAAGGTTGCCTCCCTCCAGAGCATGAATGTGTCTGAGACAGAGATAAAAGGAAAGTTCTGGAGCACACCAAAGATAATTGGGTTTGTCCTCGAGGGACCACGCATATTTACAGCAGAATATTGCTGTGAAGATTGTTGATTAAGTTTTGGCTTCATGATGACAACAGACGACATCATTAAAACATCAAGTATGCCAAAGTCTATGACAGTCTGAGCATGTGCAGTATCTTTGCTTGGGCCAGCTGCCACTACCTGGTTGGAAATAAATGAGACATTAATTAGAAAATCTTTGTGTTTTCCTTTGGCTAGACCAATGTGAGCAGGGCAAACTGCAACAAGATCATCATGCTGTTTACTGATGGAGGAGAGGAAAGAGCTCAGGCCATACTGGAGAAGTACAATGCTGACAAAAAGGTATGCTGATGACACACAAAACCCACTTACACACACACACACACACACAAATTGTTTGCTTTTATCTATGTGGGTGTGCTCCCGTTGTAGTTTTTTATTAGACTCAGCTTTTTGAAGCTCCCTTTGGGTTGCCACTTCCGTGTGCATACCCTCACTACCCAAAAGTTTATGCAGAAGGCAGATAAGGTTTTCTGCATAATGTGTGAAACAGACCCCCTCACACACATAGACTTTTTTGAGGATATGAGGTTGCACACGCACCTCAGCATCACAACAGCACATACAGTTGAGGATTTTCACATATTTTCATTGTGACTGTTAATAATTGTAGGTGATCTGAAATATTACGATGGCATCATAATATGTTCAACATTTTTATATAAATTGTATATAAAGAATACATTTAAATCAATAGCCTGCTCATAACATTCAGAGGAAATAATAACATATTAAGGACAAGACAATAATCAGATGACCAAAATTAATATTAAATATGGAGAACTCAAGGTTAGGGGTTACAAAATGATAAATATTGTTGAATTTAATCATGTGCTCTAGGTGAGGATCTTCACCTTCTCGGTTGGACAGCACAACTATGATAAAGGACCCATTCAGTGGATGGCCTGTTCTAACAAAGGTACAGTACAGATCATGATACACATTGCTACTGTTATTAGTTTGTTACAATCCTTATATAAGATATCCCTTTGTTTCTAACTACTCCGGTGATCTGCGGGTGGTATGATAGTGCAAGCACAAGACTGTTGGTGAAGGGATAATGAAGCTCATTTTAGAAACAAGCAAAAGCTGCAGCGCTGAAATGTCTGTGGCCAAATGTTGAAAATATTAGGAGGTCAAACAGCGATGACTGTGCTCTAATCTCCCTGTGGTGGACCGTAACTGTGTCCGATAAGTCACCTGACAGAGAGCAAACTGTCAGGATTCAGTAGAGAAACTAAAGAAATGCAGATTGTGTCATTTGCTCCTTGTTTTTGAGTTGCTTCTATGTCCATTTACAGTTGCGTGTGTTTCCTCCTCTTGTTATGTTATCATTATGTGACTGTGGCATTAAGTCTTGGTTATTGCGTCTGATCATTTATCCAGGTTACTTCTATGAGATTCCCTCCATCGGAGCCATCAGAATAAACACACAGGTTGGAGCATGATTTTATTGTTTACCTTCATTAAGCACTTAACATTATGCTGGCACACCAACATTAATCTGGAAAATGTGTTGTTTGTCTAATTTAGGAGTACCTGGACGTCCTGGGAAGACCAATGGTTCTGGCAGACACGCAGGCCAAACAAGTCCAGTGGACTAACGTATATCTGGATGCTCTGGTACGACCCTTTCAATTAATTTTACATGTTAAAGCACACAGAAATATTGTCCTGCCATGCCAATTCTTAATGCAACAAGAACTGAATAGTGCATTTCCTCAACTCTCGATTAGGAACTGGGTCTGGTCATCACAGGAACACTGCCTGTCTTTAATAAAACAAAGAGCAAAGATGACCGGAATGGCGAGGTACAGTAAGCAAGTGCCTGAATGCATGATGAATTTGACCAGCAGTGGCAGGACCTCATGCTTTTTTCTCCTACCATCACTCAGCACCAGAATCAGTTGATTCTTGGCGTGATGGGGATCGACGTGTCTCTGGATGACATCAAGAAGCTCACACCGCGCTTCACAGTGAGTTTAACACCCATATGTGATCGCATATGTGCAGACATTAAACCAAGTCTTGTGAATTGCTCACTTGTGAAAAACTTGCACGCAGTCTGCCCTCTTGTGCAATCTGGTGCAATTTTTATAAAATCATTTGCAAAAATTAAAAAAACAAGTCTTGTTGTTAATGGCAGCCCCTGTGCTGCATTTAATACTGAGGCCTTTTGTAGCCATTAACAGTAGTCTTGCCATTGTACCATACATGTGCTGTCATCATTTGGTTTTCTAGGCACAAAAATGTAATTTCCTGTTCACCTTTTGCTTCAGATTGGCCCAAATGGCTACTACTTTGCCATCGATCCCAATGGATACGTCCTGCTGCACCCCAACCTCCAGCCAAAGGTATGGCATCTGGCCCCATGCATCACTTCATGTGGCTCATGTCTTGAAGCATTATATTATATTCTGAGTATTCCACACGGCTGCACAATAACCGCTCACACTCGCTGAATAATATGCAGGCAAGCAGATGGCGCAGGGTCTTTTCAAACTTTTCCATGTGCCGTCACCTCATCAATCTTCATAAAGAGAATTCATTCCCCAGTTAGAGTATGACTTGATATCATCAGTCCTCAGATGTCGACTGGAAGGTCACTCATTACCATGTGAGATAAAATAGATATGTAGACTTGGCAGCGAACTGGCATATATGTTTAAGAATGAAGGATAAAAAGAGGCACTGTGGCATATAGTAGAGATAATGTGTTTTAAAGTGAAATAAGTGATCCCCAGAATATAATTTAATCTTTTCTGTCACAAGAATAAATCATTCTACTGCAGTTTTATTTTTTTT
>JBCAUF010000032.1:15578007-15591398 GCA_038406115.1 Haemulon aurolineatum
TCCTGCTGGGACATCATATGCCTGCTCTGTCTGTCATGTAAACTAACTTTTGATACAAGGGTTTGCCAAATGATGCATTCTGCATAACCCTATCAATTATGCCATAACATGCATTTTTTAAGAGGAGGTGATCAGCTACTCCGTCTTTTGTCTGTCTGATGGTCTTTCTGCCTCTTTCCCTTTCACCTTGCCACTATCTGTCTGAGTCTTTCTATCAGAGGCGCAAGGATGTTTTATCTGGGTAAAGTACACCACAGTGCAGTAATATCTCCCGAGACAGCCAGGGAGCTGATAGGTATCACTCTACAAACAGGCTGTTCCTCCCAGGACTCTACACAGAGATAATGTGCTGCTTTCTCTTCCTCCTATTTTCCCTTCAGTCTGTCTCCGTCTTTGACTCTGTATCAGACTGTCTTTTCCTTTTTTTTTTCCGCCCGTCTGTCTGCGTCTCTCTCTCTCTCCCCGCCTCTCTCTGTATGAATCCCTCTCTCCGTCTCCTTCTTTCTATCTATCTCTCTCTGTCAGGATGGATCTCGTGGGGATAGAGGTGTGTTACCTCTCCCAGTTGGAGATTCTGCAGATATTAGCCTTCTGTGTTCTCTCTAACCCAGGATGGAATTAGAAACACCACCCCCCTGTGTGAGTGCTGCATTCAGGTACAGTGGAATAGCACTGGTGAGGGTATAGGTGCATTTGCGTGCATTTGTGTCGGGTGCCAGCTGCCCTACAGTGTATGTGTGTCTAGTGCGTCACCCTGCTTTCTCTGGCCCAGGTTCCCAGCTGTGTTCGGCATATGGTAACCATGGGATACAGGCTACAGATAAGGCTATGTATGCCACCAACTACCCTTTGACGTCATAGACCTCCTCTCCTCCCCACTCCGCTCCTCCTTCCTTTTGCTTGCTCCTTAACTCCTTTTATTTTGTAAAAAGAGAGAAAATGGAATCAGAAATAAAAATCAGTTCAAAATAGTAAAATAATCGTGCCTCTCTGAGAATACCAAAGGAAAAGATGAAAGATCTTTACAGCCACCATTTAACATTCATTTGATTAACATTTCTATGAATTACCACAACAATTACATTGATGTAATGCAGGAATTTCAACTTTCCATAAATAATCCAATATTTTCTTATATTTTGTAAAGGTGCATTTGGAAAAGCATTTTGTGAGGAGCTGAGTGTCAGAATTAAGTTGGTTCAATGCGAGAGTCGACAGAGTCTACCTGGACGAGCAATTTGACTTTGAATTTGATCTGTTCATTACTCTTTAATTAGACTCAGTCCTCAATAACACCATTAATTGGCTTTTTACTTGATGTACAGAAAAAAATAAATATCACACATTTCAATTCAGTCTAATTTGACGCTAAATTACCTATCTGTGTAAATATGCGTGGGCGCTTGCATACTGTATTTGCATATATATGTTCTCAGAGGACACATTTTGTACTCGACTCACTAATCGTTCCTTTTAGATAAGGTCAAAGAGTGCTGGCCCAGCATTGCCCTTTGAATTGGCTCACGGCAACACACTTAAAGTAATTTGTGTTCTGCTCATTTATCGAACGGTGGCACAGAAACCGCTTCCTCTTGTTCCCTTCTCCTCTCTCCCTCTCCCCCTGTGGCTCTGACTGAACCCTTGGCCCATATGAATAATGTTGGTTGACGACCTTTGAACTTGAGTAAAGAGAACAGTGCTCGGTGATGACCGTGTCTCCTCCCCACCACCACATGTGGTAAAAGCCCCTCTCCTCTAGCAGAGACCCAGAGCCCTGACAAGAAACCATGAAACTGCTGCGCTGAAAGACTGAGGACTGCAGGGTCTTGCGGTCACATACATCTCCAACTACAGCAACGGGGACAAGACTATGGATCCAACTGCTCCGAGCCATTATGCACCTTGTCTATCCCAACGGCCTCAGCAAAAATGAGCTGAATGATTTTAGCTGTTAATATGATAATCAATTATACATGTGTCAGAACTAATGGCCTCAGCCAACACAAAAGGACATCAATGTTGAACTGAAAGACCAAAGGAATTATTAGAGGAAGCATTATTTCCCTAGGATACTAGAGAGGATTAAACTCCAGGGCTTGTGGGAGACTAGAATTGTTTTTCCTGTCCCTGGGGTTATCTGAGGTAACAACTATTCAAGTATTATTAAAGAGCTAAAAATGGCCCATACAGTTATAGCAACCTGAATTCAGGTGCCAAGGGGTGTTTGCCTGTGTGTGTGGGTGGTGTGTGTGTGTGTGTGTGCGCGCATATGCCATGACTGTGCATGTGCCTTTGCATGCATGTGTGAGAATGCCCTTGGAGACTCTTGTTTGCGTGCGCGGTGCCGTGTGTGCTGACGGAGGCAGTTGGTAGCTGGGATATGTGTCTAAGAAGAAATCAGGGTGAGAAGACCTCCTTAAATGTGCACAGCTCTGCAGAAAGCAACTTTGGCATTTGTGCTGGAGCACGGCAAATAAGCACCCGATAAGTAGGTCTATTTTGTCACTGCAAACACTGCATATATTCCACTGTGTTGAGCAGTATTTTTCAATGATATTTTGTTTGTTGTGCATTTGAAATGTGCAGTCTGCTCCAAATATGGTTTGTGTCTGTCACAGCACATGGCATCAAATCAATGCCCTTTATCTCTACCTCTGCAGTTTTCCCACAAGCCTTACTAATTTCATCCTGTGCCAGTACTTTATGTTTTCAGTGCAGGATACGTCAGACATGTACATAAACACACAGCCGCCACAGACACACTCGCGCGCAGACCTCAAGCACTATGTGACAGCACTCCACTACGGGGCATAAATATCCAGAATGTCTCCCTTCATGTGGATTGACCTCTTTCTTTCCCTCTCTGCTCCACTCTCTCTTTTATCAGCATCCACTTTCACCCTGCCATTCAGTCTTTTATTATAGCATTGACTGTGCTCCCTTTAAATGTAAACAAGATTTAATGTCTTTTTATGTATGTTCATGTGTGGTGGCACTGAGAGGCAGAGTGCTCTGGACATGGAGAAAATCAGGTCAATCACCAATACTGCTCATTATCCTGCACTATAATGGCAGACATCCACAGACATGGATGACATTTATTGCTGCTCTGATGAGAGTTAGAGAGCACGGCAGCTGTGTCTTTGTGTCTGTTGAAGCTTGTATGATCTATTAAGTGTCTCCTTGTCGATGGATGCGTCCTTACAGTAAATACAACTGTACAGCAAGTGTATGTGTGAGCATATATCCCTCGAATTTGCCTCATGCTCGTTGGAGTGAGTGCTGCTTTGCGTCTACAGTGTGCGCCTGTATGCATATGTATGTAGGTGTATCTGTGTCTTCGCCTTCAGGCCAGATTCTCTGTCATCTCGTCCTTTGCGCGGGCTGAGTGGTGGTGACCTTGTAGCGTGCCTTATGCCAAGCGTGCTGCTAGCTCGACTCAGATCTCAGCCACGTTCACGTTGCTGCTGCTGCTGCTGCTTCTGCTGCTGCTAACTTCCCAGGTCTGCTTCATGTCTTATATTCAGGGCATCAGCACGAGGAAGACACTGCAGTATATGACGCGTGTCCAGTGATTCTTACGGCTTTGCTGCATCAAATGAAAGATTTAATTGTTTATCATCAACAAGCAAATATAAACTAATATACAGCATAATGTGCACTTTGCTCTGCCTAACCTTAATCTCTGAGTCTCATATGGGGCAGGCGGTAGACATGTGTACCGCCGAGTGCTGACTGTGTGACTAAAGTTGATGTGAGTATTACTAGACAGCTCCTCGGCTACCTGTGTTCTTGTCCCTCTTCCCTGGCCCGTTCCCTGGCGAGAGCCACTGAGTTCACCTGAAGTTCGCTGCACTCTGTGAAATCTTGTCTGTTGGCGTTTGTGTTGCGATTAGCCTGCCAGGCTGCAGAAAGCCGCGGGCCCTTGAGTACTTGACTGCATTCCAAATTAGCCTGCTCTGTGTTACTTTCTACCCCTCCCCGTCCCCGTCCCCCTCTCTACTCCACTTCCTCTTGTAATGTTAGTTGTGGTTCCATTTCTTCACGGTGTGTTTGTTTGCAAGAGGGTCTTTTCACCCCCACTGAGACTGTCAGTTTAGTCCATACCACTGATAGATTGGAGAAATGCCCAGTTATTTATCTCTGTTAGGGAGCGGGTGGGCAGAATAGAGGAGAGATAAGCAAACATTGCTTAGACCTGATCATTTTAATGCAGATCAGATCTGTGGAAACGCTGTCACTGAAAAGGAAACTGGCTGCATCTTTATTTATTCAGCATCATTTATTCAGCATCATTCAGGATGGCAAGTTTTGAGTGTCAGTGCTGTTTAATATGTATTAGGTGGCAAGTGACTAACGTTGTAGTATCACTATCATGACATTTCTAATCGCATAATTTGGAACACTATCTGCTTGAGTTTGTGTTTCCACTCTAATCTTAACAGATATTGCTAGGCAGTCGCTTTGAGACCAAACTGTGGCCATTAACATTACTGAGGTTATGCACTGTAACTCAGTGTAAGTTTAATACCTACTGATGTAGCTGTTAAAATGGCCATCATATCAAAACAGGGGCAAGTCTGAGGCACTGCTTTAGCACCTTTCCACGGTTGGCCAAGCCACAGGCAGACGCAAGGTGGTTATGTAATAAGCCACTGTGTAAATACATAACACCCATAGGAAACCTAGAAAGACTACCATCTGGCACATGAGCAATCCCAGGATAGCTATCAGTCGCCAACACCACCAGTCATGCTGACAAGCAGAGAGGTGGAGACTTTTTGTATATCATGTAGCATTATATAATTATTTTGACTGTACCGTACTGTAAGATTTACTATACTATACTGTGAGATTCTCCAGTTTTTACAACCACAACAGGCACCTCTGAAAGAATAAAAACAAGGACTGAGGTATCACGAGTCTCATCATCCAGACCCGAAATGTATGAAAAGTGAGTCTCTGCTTGGACAGGGGTCGGCCACGCTCTCTGTCACAGAGACAAATGAACGGCTCCTCTGAGCATCTTTAAGAGGCTGACTGCTCCACATAGCATGTTCTACATTGCTTATCTGTCATTTTAAGGTCAAGTGTGGATATACAGAGATGTGATCTCATAAAATCCATTTTTAGAAGAGCGATTTCAGAAATATCGCAAGAACCTTGTCGCAGCCTTGCAGAGCACTGTGCAGCTAAAAGAGAATGCCCAGGACATATGGGATCAACATTTCTGCTCCTTTAAGCTGTGTGTGAAAAGAGAAGATCTGATTGATTGATTGATTGATTTGTTCCTGTTGATGTGGCTGTATAGGCAGCTGTGCCGTCTACATGTCCTTTGAGTCACTTTCACAAGGATCTCTTTATCAGTAAATATGGTGTGTGCTTGTGTTTGTCTGTGTGCCTCTTTGCCTTTGTAGTTTATTGACTGGGATTCATTATAGTGGTGTTGGAGGACTCACATTGGCCCATTTCTCTCCTCTGACCAGCTTGCACCCTGTTGCCCATTTGCCTCGGATCTTTTATGTTGTGTTTGTGTCTGCGTCTCTAAATAACCCAGTGCACTCCATGGACAACTTATAATGTAACGTGTTATACAATATCTGCAGTAAAACAAATGCGACACTCAGATGCTGTAAAACAGAGAGGGAGATGGTTATGCAGGGGATAAAGAGACACAGAAAGTATGAAATCTATTTGGCCACTTTTAAGGTTAAAATAAGGATATGTAAAGCTGTGTAATTCTAATATTTAGCAGTTCCACACACTTACTTAAGCCCTGTGTGATAAAAATGCAGCCTTCTCATCTATTCAAATTTGGCCAGTCTGTCGATCCAGGGGAGTACCCAGTAAAAACCTGGCCAACTTTTGCCAGACCACAACATGGCATAATCCAGCAAGGCGTAGCAGTTGCCTATCAAAGATAGGAAAGCATATTATTAGTGATAGATTATTTTGTAATAGTATTTCTTCTGTTTACCTCTTGATCATCATGAAGATAAAATAAAATAATTTCTCCCGTGCTGCCTTTCCAGAGCAGAAAAATCTTGTCTTCATAGAAACCTTTCTGCAGTGTTTTTGGATTCTGACTCATGCAGCTGTTTTTCAAACTGGACTTTCTGGATCTTGTTTCATGTCTCACTGGTACCTGAAGCAACATATCAGCACCAACTCAGCCCCTTGCTGTTTTTGGTCTGGGCGCACGCTCAAGGGCAAATATCTAACAATATCTCACAGTCAGGCATCAAACAAATAGTTCACAAAAACATCACATCTCACTTCTGCGTCCAAAAATACAGCAGGTAGCGGAGCTGTTCAAACTAGAGGCTAACTTAAAGTTAAATTGAATTACAAGAACAAAATGTTTCGTTTAACCATTTGAGTATATTTGGGCAGAGAATCAGCACACACACACAGGCACACACACACACACACACACATGAATACTGTCATTTGTGTCATCCCCTGGGGCGGTGTGATTGGGATGGATACGGGGTTGACTGCAGCAGTTGCCTAGTAACAGTGCGGTTGATCCGGGGCATGTGTATGTGGTGGGGTGTGGTTGGGGGCAGTTGGGGTTCAGGTCATTGAGATAATGAATGTGCTCAATAGTCTTTACTGTATCGGTCAATGCTTGTCATTTACCTCTTATCTGTGCTTCAGCACCGTATCATGGAACATTTCTATTGAATCACAGAGATGTGACAGAAATTTCTGTAAAATGGAGTTGAATTTTCTTTGTTTTTGCTCACACCCATAGATTTTTTTTTTCTTACAGAACATCA
Source organism: Haemulon aurolineatum (assembly GCA_038406115.1). NCBI lineage: Eukaryota > Metazoa > Chordata > Actinopteri > Lutjaniformes > Haemulidae > Haemulon > Haemulon aurolineatum. The sequence continues at coordinate 15,584,790 of JBCAUF010000032.1, forward strand.
AAAACATCTTGTTCTACACATTTAGAGCATGCATGCAGTAAATAATGTGTGTTAATCAATTGATACAGTATTATCAATTCATAGCACGGTGAGAACACTGACTCAAAAATATGAGATAGTGTCAGTAATATTGACGCTCTTCGTTTTCAATCAACTCGTACAAAAGGGAATGCATCACGCCCATATTTCTAAACACTGTCCTCAAATGGTCTAGCCTTAGGATCTATAATTATGCTTGGTCAATAAATCACCCCAAACAAAACTATTCTAATTTGTTTTGTAAAATCAAATATGCACATGGGAAATGCACTGTACAGACACAAAAGCAAACAGAATACTGAGCTAATAGCTTGAAATCTAATTAAATAATTAGTAATGGAAACTAAAATGGATTTAGTCAAAGTGCTGATTTTCCAGAGAGCACCAATATGTCTAATAAGCATGCCAGGCAATCAAACAGGCCATCACGTCAATCAGTGACTGTATTTTCTTGGCTTGCTTAGAAGTAAAGGTCAGTGTCATTCAAAACTCTTGGCAAAAAAAAAAGAGAAAGAGAGATAAACGTGACTTGCATGCCAGTGGTTTGTCATGTAAGGCCAAAGTCTCAGCAATTGAAACTCAGTCATGCTCAGTCATGTATTTGTTTACATTTTTATCCTTCTTGTGCTTGCCTGCGACAGTAACAGTAAAGCTGAGAGGTGCTTTTTCCAATGCAGGATTATATAGTCAGATAACTGCAAAAAAAACAATTATAGGACTGATAGTGCTGTACATATCCTGGTGCTCCCGATTTGCATCTGTAACACAAAATGTGAATATTAGCTTTAGGAGTAGGATTCAGTCATGCATATTGATGGATGATAATAATAATCTTGCTAATTCTGCTTTGTGAAATACCCCCTTGGGGATGCTTTTTGTTTTTGATAAGTGTGGTTTCGCTGGATAGGCTCAATGTTTTGTTTTCTGTGCACTGCTTTAGCTTTGATGGCCTCATGCTATTATGAGACTCCTTGAAATTGCTGTGCAAAAATAAGCCAATCATCTGTTTTTGTCAGAACAAAAGCATTTTTGTTCTATTCTACACACGCTACACTCTCTAACAGACTCTACGCAAGGCTTGACCTTGCACCTACACAAACTGTACATGCTCATCAAGATAAGCCTTTCAACCCTATGAGGGCTCTCCTATCAAAGAACAGTTGTGACCTCATCCCTAATTCACTATTACTCAGCTACTCCAACATAATGGACGATTGGCCCTAAAATGTCAGGATTGGAGGGATCTGGTGGAAGCCCTGAGCTCCCTGGATGGATCCTTTGGTGCTTTTATCTTGGAGTCTATTCACTGCTGCCAGAGGCTGAGGCTGGATTCAACACAGCTGTGGTGTCATCTCCCCCTTGCAGTAAGACCCCCCCATCTCCTCCCCGGATACTTGTACAATGCAATCACATGAAGAGCACAGAGAGGCACACAATCCTCTATCTGGCCGCTCTTCGTGCCACATCTGGCTGAATGAAGTCAGCCCCGGCTGCCGACCCTGAGTGTGATGAGTGCGGCAACAATCATGGCAACGGACTGGGAGGACCCGGAGATCTCGCCTCCAAACCAGCCAAACACAAGACATGACTGGTTGCAAGATGCTTGCCCTTGAAGTCACTTTCTGGAAGCCCCTTCAAATGTCAGCAACAATGCAGGTGCCTCCTCCTACTTAATAATTAAAAAGAAAAAGGAACTAGTGTCCTGTTGTCTTACTTGCTCCCTGACATTGTCCTTTGACTGGAAGAGATGAGAGGCAGCACTAGAGAGGCACAAGTTAGCCAGCTGCTGGGAGAATTTGATGGTTTGATGTTGTTACCGCCTGATGTTGTGACACCGTGACCCACTGTTAGGTTGCAACCTATCCAGCTTAGAGCGACGCACCTACGAGGCACCCTTCCCACCATTTGTAAACCTGCACAGACCGCAACCAAGACACCAACACAAACAAAGTGCTTTGCCTGTGGAGCCACCCAGAAATAGAACTGGTCTTATTTTACTGTGAAGTGGTTCAGATTAAAGCATCCTCTAAATGGCTTGCATTATCATAATCATCCATCCTTGTTCTAACTTTTCTTTGTTTGCAAGTACTGAAGACACGTCACACATAACAAAGAGTGTTTGTTTCCTGCGATCAAAAAGATTATTCTTTCGCAACAAAATACCTTCAGATGCTGAGAATGTTAAGGATGTCTACACCAATGATTTAAACTGATACATGCAGCCAGAGTTTTTCTTTTTTTTTCTTTTTTACTTAAAGTAGACTCTGAGATGCCGAAAAGCTACAAGGATCAAAGTGACTGCACTTTAGGCCTGTCTGTGTCTGGAAACCTGGTTTGAGGCCGAATCTATACGTCCTTCACTCTGTCTAGTCTCTTGTGTGTGTGTGTGTGTGTGTGTGTGTGTGTGTGTGACCACAAAGAATGTATCCCACTCAAAAGCCTATTGACCTGACAACTACTGTCTACAACCTTTAGTGTTTGTGTGCGTGTGTGTGTGTGTGTGTGTGTGTGTGTGTGTGTGTGTGTCATTGGCAGAGGTCATGTCAGAGAGGTGATCTTTATCTACTTGTGCGTCTGACTGATCATGTCCACTATCTCCGTTTCTGTGTCACAATTAAAGATAGTGCCTATCTGAGCTGAGGCAGACAATGTGGCTTAGGATGAGAGAACAGAGGACACTTAAGATTTATTAAGATTTATACATTTGCATAGGCTAACTTTTAACCTTGTTGCATCTGACATGACAAAAAAAAAACCAAAGCCTGTGGGCAGGAAAAACACTCAGTACATCACAACAGTGAAGCTGCTCTGAGACTGAAGACTTGTCTCAGGAACACACACAACTCAGAAACAATAGCAGCCCTGTCTTTTTGGAGGTGTGCCTGTGCGTGTCTCTGTCGCAAGAGTTCCCATGTCCTTGTTAGCAGTAATGAAGAGTTATGAGCGTGTGAGTGACAGTAATGACTAGCCTACAAACATGGATGTGCTATTAGGCCACGACCAAGTATAATATGAGTACAAACACAGTCATCAGCCCCTTGTTTCTTCAGTGTTGTGATAATAATCACATTACTATATTAAAGAGACAGCAAGCTGCCCTGTCTCTGTCAAACGACTGTGACTGGATCTCAGTGACCAATGAGCGCGGGGGGAAAACTCGTTATTATTCATAAGAGGAGAGGTCAGCTGGGGCCACAAAATGCTATTGAGGGACGCCTGGTGAGAGTGGGTGGAGGGACAGAGAGCGCGCGAGAGAGAGGCAGAATGTTTTGAATGAAACAGAAAAGCTAAATTGCAGCTGAGCCTTAGAGTCTGGTGAGTCATGTATCTAGACAAATACAGCAGGAGAGAGAAATGAGCAGGGGAGTAAGACAAGGCGGGTAAAATGGAGAGAGAGAGAGAGAGAGAGACAGAGGAAGGTGGGAGAGTGGGGGTGGTTTGGGGGAGGAAAGGACCCTATGGACTTTTTAGAAATAAAGGCACAGGTTTTTCTCCCGGGCAGGATACTGTATCAGTACTCTTTTCACACATTCAAATGTCAAACAAATAAGCAAATAGTGGTATTAATAACAATAATAATAATAATGTAGCAGAAGTGCAAATGAGGAGAGTTATTCAACCGATGTATTTTTAGATCACTGCAAAACATCTCCTCTCTGTACAGTATCTGTTTGACTTGTCACGATTACATTCATGTCAGCTTGTGCAGCACATATCTGAATATCTTCAGACTGCAAAACTATAAAAATTCATGCAAACAAGGATTGGAAAGAATAAATGTGACTATTTTTCTTTTTTCCACCAAACTGCCAAAACACACACTAATAGCTCTGGCACAGATAAAAGTATCAGACACAAAGCTTAGTCAAGATTGTTTCCCTTAAATTCTTCTGACCTAGAAGATGGATTTATACAGCACGTATCACATTTATTAGTGGTAAGCTGACCAGCAACTGTTTATCAAATCCTCAAACAGGACAGAATATATGGTAACTCCAGTAACAACAACGATGGACCAAAAAGCTTTAATCTCAGTCGTCAGATAATGACAGGTGTATTTAAAAAAGCTTTGCAAAAATTTGTTTCAAGGTATGTGTCAAAATTGTCAGGCAACATGATTTCAGTATGTTACGTTTTGTTGCATCAAACTGCCTCAAAACACTTTGCAGGTTCAGGATCTTGATACTCATCAAAAATGAAGTCAGTCTAAAATTAAGTGAGGAACAAACACAAACAAACTAAATGGCTGATTCATAGTCATTTATTTCAGATCACCAAATGTGCTACCTCATCAATATCTACAATAAATCTTGGTGAAAGTGTTCACAGTGTGAAAAATTTAGATTTAATTGTTTTGGAGAAGGGATGGAGGACAAGTTAATTATAGTATTACACTGGTACTGCCAGTTTTAAAATTCCCAGTGAATCATTTTGCAAAACATTTGCTGCAGGTGGTTCCAGAAAGTTTCTCTTATGCGACAGCTGTGCAACCTGCTGTATTAAAGAACTTTTACTAATGGTCTCCAGTATCATGCAGGCTATTTGACACACTTTGACATAATTATGCAGTCAAATTACAGTGGTTGCTTCTTGTTCACTTTTCTTTCTTGTGAAGCAGATTGACAGAACAGTATCTGCAATAATTATTCTGGCGTTAAAAGCTTTTTCATGAAATGCTCTGATCTCAGCAACATTGTCTATTCACAGTGATAAATCTTTAGTTTGGAGTTAAGTGGGCAGGTGATACTCTTTTCATCAGTGATATTTTCTAGTAGCCTGCTGTGTTATCTAGACTGTTCCGTTTAATGTTTACATTATTTCCATGTGTACAAATGACAAGTGTACACAAATTACTTTTAGGATAACTGTGTGCCAGTCTTACAGGCAGTGATTGAGAAAGGAGGAAGACAGACAGGACAGAAGAGGAGGATGATCATATTTTTATATTTTGTAGGTAATAACAGCACTGCATAGTGAGCAATGCATATACTGCACTGCAACCACTGTTTTACTCATTTTTATGAGTGGTACATATATAGGAGAAATTTTCCTTCAAATGTACTGACCATTGGTATTTTCTCTGTACAGTAAAGACCAGAATCTTCAACTGCGCCTGCAATAACAGGGAGGCTCTGCATAGTAAACACCGCATTAATGATATCAATATGTAATGTTCCCTATTAAATAAGTGAACAATAACTGAAAAAGGGCTAGCTGACCACAATCAGCAACTTTTGGCCAATTAACCTGGACAAATTGTATAATTACTATTTCTAAACAAACAACTTCATGTTCCTTAACTCTGGTTCCCACTAGCATTTTTTTTTTCTTCAGTATCCTGTTCAGAGTTTGAAGTCCACCTATTTTTACACACAGCGACACAGTTGCAGAGGGCTACAGCTCAGAGGTATTCTTTGCAGATTGGACTGAAATGTAACCTTGATAGTTTTATCCTCTAAGTTAAACCTGACAACCAGTTTACAGTTGTAGCTAGAAGAGCACCGAACAGCAAAACGTCCTGGTATAACTTGGTGTGTGTGTGTGTGTGTGTGCGAGAGAGAGCGAGAAAGCAACAGATACTATACTGTAACTTAGAAGGTCTGACCACTTGGTTGGACAAATAGCAATTTATGCCTCGCCGAGATATATACGTGATGTATGGGTAAGAGTTACTTTGTGCTCTCTCTGCCCCCACCCCCCCACCCCCCCACCCCTCCCTCTCTCTTTACCAGTGATCGTGACTGTACTGACAAAAGCTCTCATCTGGGGAAGTTGGTTGCTCTCCATGTGCAGACACCCTGGTTGCCGGGGAAACCAGTCTAAAGTTGTGAGCAAGAGGCGGTGCAGGCCTCTGCAGTGCAGCAGAAAAACAGCAGCACAAGCCTGTACTTGGAGTGACGGCACACACAGCAGCACTCATCACGATACACACAGTCACACAGCTCTCCGAACTCTGCGTCAGTGTCTCTCTCTCTCTCTCTCTGTGTCTCACCTGAAGGAATAAAACACACACACTCAACAGCTCTAGCTGGTGTGTAGGAGGAGTTTCACTGTGGCTGGAGCTGCTTGCTGGTTAACATCAACAAGTCACTTGGAAATCATAGTGAGAGGAACTCCTCGAGTAAACACTTGATGTTCGCGGTTCAGTGTGTAGCTGGAGCGAAAAATGTGCTATTACACGAGAGCTAAGCCAAACAAAACCTGACAAATATACAGGAGACAAGATAAACATGTTTATCCAAGGAAAATTGAGCAGCACACAAGAGCAATTACGAGTTACTTGCTTTGCCAAAGGGCACCTTGATGGAAGCTGCTTCCCGACCACAATTATTCACACTTGGAATTGAAATCAGCAACACTTTCTCATTGGCAAAAAAAAAACACTCATGACACCAGCTATCTGATGTCATACGATACAAAGTTTTAGGAGATTATGTGTGTGCATCTGCTCAAGAGAATAACTACATAACTATATTGTCACTACTTGGGTATCCATTCTCCAGTTTTACATTAATTTTCAATTTGAACATGCAAAAGAAAATTAAAATTAACATTAAAATTTGAAAAAAA
>JBCAUF010000032.1:15651339-15662722 GCA_038406115.1 Haemulon aurolineatum
TTTACACTGTTGCTCTCTCTCACCCTCACATCACCTTTCATCACATCAGCTTTTCTATCTCTCAGCACATTGAGCACTATTAGACCTTCCCCATGGTGGACACTCTCAATTCTCTTGTTTTTACCCCAAGGGCCTGCTCACACCAGCGAAAAGAATTTGAGATTTATATCAAAATGTCATTTAATTTCAGCTGAATTGTCTCCATCAGTGGATTCACTTGTAAAGCCAAGGTAAATCTGCTATGGCTTATATTGTAAATTGTTCTGTCGGTGCTGACATGCACGGAGGTAAGTCCAATAAGAAAAGTAGTGTCCTTTTAGCTGCTTTGCTGCATCCAAGTGTAGATAACCCTATGTTGCTGGATGATAAACTGATACACGAAAGAGGTGTAGTTTGCAATCAGCTCTAAGACGTGCATCAGTGGCACTGAAGAGAGTCTGTTACCAAAATAAGAAAATATACAGTAATTCAAAATCAAAATGCTTTGGAGCAAATCAGCAAATCAGTCTTGGAACATTGCTTTGCTCAACAGCAATCATGTCGTGCAGACAGCAACGATCATTTGTTATAAAACGATGCAATATTGTGAAATCAATAGTTCTGTTTTTGGCAGTCTGAAATAAATGCCATCTCCCACAAGAACCAGAGATCTTAGCAGGTTAAATGTCACCAGCTTGAAGGAGTGAGTTCATTCAAGTAGCTCCAACAAGTCCATACACACTGTGTGGCTGTAACAATACCAGGGACAGACAGGGAAGAACAGAATAGAAAAATCGACAGCAGAGGCTGCGCCTAAAAAGTTAAAATGATGCTTTTAGAAGAGAGGAGACAAAGTGTCAAGGACAGAAAGGAAATGGAACAATTACGCAAGCAAATGCCCTCGGAGCTGTGATGTATTGAATGCTGACAGATTAACCATAACCACCACGAGGGGTTGGGATTTTTATAACAAGTGCAGGAGTAGATACTTGAGTACGAATAGCAAACTACAAGAACATATTCAGAGAGACAAATGCAATTTATCCTCAAAACGAGATTCTTATGAGTTACAGAAGCGAGTTAGAAGTTAACTGGCAGCTAGTGAGCCATGGCTGGCCGGCACTCGCGCGAGCCCGGCCAGCTAGCAAGTTATTGTCAGTCTCGCCAGCTTTCCCCGCAAGCAATCGGCTTCCAGCACCACCTACTCCACGAGAAGGACGTGCAAGCGAATTTTGTTGTGGAACTTTCAGGTGCTGAGGTCGCCTACAAAAACACCGCTCTTCTCAGCTCTCCGTTCGGCTCATCCGAGGAGACTCTCTCTCCCTCTTCCACTCTATCATTTCTCACTATTTCAAACATACACTTACTCATCCTACACATGTCATCTAATGGAGCATCTGTGTATGTGTGTGTGTGTGTGAGAGAGAGAGGGTGAAAGGCATGTCAAGGTTGAGCAAAAGCAATCTGTTTCTATTAGCTGCTATTCATCGGAGTAAAATCACTGGCTCATCCTAGATGCATAATACATGGAAAATGTGATATTACATAATGAATTCATATATCAAGTCCAGACAATAAATGGTTTGAAGAGAGTGAGATGCCTGTTTGCTTTGTGGATTAAATATATATGCAGCCTTTGTTCTGGACCTTGGCTACATCCCTGTCTGTCGTCTGGTCCGATCCAATCCAAATGCTGCGTATGGCTTTCAAGGGAGCAGTAATTGGCCCATGTGAAAACCTCCTGTCAGTTACAAGGACATCAGTAAAATGAGAGTGATACATGGAGAAAAATCTCCCTTCGTGCTTCTTGTCTCTTAATATTGTATAATGAGACATGGAGAAGACACCACACACGCACACACACACACCACCACCACCAGCAGCAGCAGCAGCAGCCTCATGCATTATTTCACCTTCATTAGGACGTTAGTTGGAGAACGTTATCGGGCCGAAGAGAGGTATCAGAGGGAACAGGGATAAATTAGTGGATAAGGAAAGAGAGATCCAGAGGATGACACAAATTAGGAGCGACATACTGTGCTTTTTCTTGTCAACGTCTCATAAGATTTTAGAACAAAGGGAAGCCATTCAAACGAGCGGTGCATTCAAAAGACAAACAATAGCGTTCAAAATGTTCCACTGGACTGATCGATGGTCTGCCAAACATCAGTCACTTCTCTTTCTCTGGCGCAGTGCTACCGTGTGCGTTTGTCCTTTCTGATGGCTGAGGTGGACTGAGGACATGTACGTGAGAGACACTGTAAAGGCAAGTCCAACAATAAGTCATGATTGATTTTGTCCCCTGCCAGTTGGGGGAAGAGACAAACACATTCCCCACAGGGCCTAGTGAGACAGATTGTGTACCGAGAATGCCATTGTTACTGAAAAGCACATTTTCCCTGACAAGGCAGCGCTATTTCTCCTCCCCCTCTCCTCCTTCCTCACAGTGACAAATACTCTTAGTCTGATAGATGGTATTGTTTCCAATCACACATCTCTCTCTTTCCCTTTGGTTCTCTTCACCCCATAACAAACACACACAAACACAGATACAGTAAGCAGTAAGAGAGAGTGTTACCGGGCGAGTCCACACATCTCCCATAATGTTTACCGAACTCAGCAGGGAGGCAATTTAAGTGCAGCTGGACACAACCTGATACACCCACAGAGGCTTCATATTAATATTAGGTTGAAATGTTAAGTCCTTTGTTTATAAAATTGGGGTTGGTGTAAAATACATGGGAGTCTTGACATAAGGTAAATAGAAAAACATAGTAAGACATGGAGAGTAAAAAGGTTCATTGTTATGGTCTTGGAAAATGCAAGACTTTCTTTTCAAGCAAGGTATTTCAAGGGTGTCTGTGAATATTCTCATTCATATTTCAGAGTTTATGAAGCTGCAATACTGATTACTAAAGAAAAAGCATGAAACATCAGTGAATGCTTTGGAATAGCCTCAAATGCATTTCAAAATGAGTAGCACGACAATGAAACTTACAAACAAAAAGTGAAATACAACAATGCAACTGTAAGGTATTGAGTTCTCAAGTTTCTCCAGTCATCGGGCTGGTGCGGTTAGAACAAAAGCTGTGTGGGCCCACAGAGCCACATTGTCACCATGCAGGATGCTTGCTGTGTTTTCTCATCTGCCAGTCAGCTCCTGTTGATTACAGCTGGCTGCCAGGAAGGGGAGAATTAATCAGTGCTGTCAGATCACTATGCAGATCATCTGATCAGGCGCAGGAACACTCTCACTGACACTCAATTTATGCAGAAAATGCACAGAAAATCCATCTATTAGATTGCAAGGGGAGGTTTTTTTGTTCTTTGTTTTTTTTTTTTTTTTTTGGAAAGTTGCTTAACCTTCACAAAGTTGCCTTCTGTCACCAAATGGTGTGTTGACTGACGCTTAGACCAGAGCTGAGTAAGTGCAGAGCTGTCTTTGTCTTGAGAGCACAAAACAGTGTTTTCAGTCCCTTTCAGATACGGTTTATTGAGAGCCAGTTTAAGCTATTTAACTGATTACTGTTTAACTTAAACATGTGCTTTGTGTACACAATTTCAAGTGGGAATCCTTAAACTATGTGACGATCTCAAACACAAGGCTGGATTACTCATGAAGTGGGAAACACCAGCCCCTGGAGCTCCAGAGTTGTGTTGAAGTGTTGCTGGGCTACTGACTTTTGACTGACACCGAGTACCATCTTATGAAGCAGCTCTCTGTACTTTTTGCTATTTGATGCGGTTGACAGTATAGAGAATTGCATAACAAGCAAAAGGTCATGCTGCACTGACCGATAAAAGACATTATCTACATCAATAACCCTATCTACTACAATTTGCATTTTTAATACTAATTTCATCAAATACATTCTGAGAAAAAACACAGTAACCCACTGGTTTAGGTTGTGTTTTTTGTTTAAATGTTAATGAAGTCAACAAACAGTATCTTCTTTTAAAAGACAAAAAAGTCATTTTTGTTATTTGAAACATCCAACCAAGACCATGACCTTTTACCTTAAGATGGTTCCCAAAACATAAACATAAACAATTAAGGCTGAGAGTAATGCAAGTGGCTCTGTAAGGCAATACTTGAGCCAAATACTGATATCAGCATACTAACAGGCATTTTCAACCATAACATGTTTTCCACTATGGTGGAAGTTTGACTCTTGCTAGCACAGTTTAAATCTCTGATTATATATTTTGTTTTACACATATAATTTCCTGACAATTCTGCTCTGCATTTAATTCATCTACTCTATTAAATTGCTTTCAAAACTATTTCAGTAACTGTGGTCTGTGAAAAATGAAGTAATAGCTTTTTTAGTCTCATTCAATATAACCGCTAATTCTGCATCGAGCAGTTAAGAAAGTGTTCAAACTGTAGATCGTGTTGAGAGAATGACACACTTTGTTGATGGACACTTTGCAAGTCCCTCTAATGAAATCATTTTAATGCATGCTGGCAATTCCATTATGATCAAGCCATACAATTTCACAGTATTTAGTTAGATTAATATCGTTGCAGTGCTCCACTATGATCTGAAAGATGATTTTTCTTAATGGGTTATATTGGTCACAAAAAATAAAGAGCTGTATTTATCAGAGGATGCTAACACAAGGACCTCTGCCTCTCCAAACCACCATATCCATTATCCTGCCACATTTTCTCCAAACCCCAGCTAAATATGGAATATCATTTTTCTTGTTGAAGAAATGTCATGGGAGCATGCCTCTCCCATTCTCTGCCACTCCTGGCTTAATTAGAGTTCTGTAATTACTGGGACTGTAATTTCTGGGTTGAGGAGACGGGATGTATAGTGTGGGTTGCAGAGGAAATCCTCTGAGCTTTCATGCAAAGCAATGCTACATACTTTCTCTCCGATTCAATCACGTAGAAAGGCTCCCAACAGTCTAATCTCGAAGTGAAGATAAATTGGGGTTGGTTTGTCCCATTATCTTGGCTTATTTTAACATTTTCAATCCATTTCAATCAATAAGGGTACTATCATTTATAATAACTCAACAGTTTGACCTGCAGTACGCCTCCTGATCATGGAGTCAGGCCTGTTATCTGCCAGAAACACTGGCACTTGGCCTGGATCCAGCCACGCAGATGGGAACAGGTAGAACTATTTTTGATGCTTTATTTTAAGTGCCTAGAGAGGAGTAGGCCAACTCGGGGAAGATAAGCCGATTGTGTATTATGCTGTCGGGCTGACGATGATGCAATCTCAGGCAGTGAACTCTCCCTCTGTTTTTTAATTTCCCTCAAGCATCTGTTTCTAAATGGGGGTTTTATCCTTTAAAGCTGAGGCACGTTGTAACCTTCAGCTGTTTTATTCTTTTCTAAGCGCTAAGCAGGATAGCCGGAGGGAACAAGCTGCTGCCAGGACACCATACACTCTTCAATACGGGTAATTACCGCCACAATCAGTTCAACCCATTACTAACTCTGCGCTTAATAGCAAGAAGGAGGAACATGCATGTGGATTTTGAAATCTTTACGAATACATAGTGCATGCATATCATAATTACTGCTGGCGCCCTATGTTGTAGACTCCATTTCAATTTAAATTATTCAAATCCAGCATTTTTTTTCCCTTAGCATGCTTGTGAACGTCTTCCACTAAGCTCTTTTCCCACATCCCTTTTGCTGATTTAGATTTGAAAGCCCTCGCAGAAGTTGTCAATTTATAGTCAGATGCTTGAGTCCACTCTCTCCCTCTCCCTCTCCCTCACTCACTCTAAGTGTATTATGTGTTGACAGCTCTTTGAACTATAGGGTTTCATATTTGCAAGCTATTCAAGCAAGCTGAAAGTGATGTGGATCTACTTCATAGAGAGAGAGAGACAGAGAGAGAGAGAGAGAGACAGAGAGACAGAAAGCGAGACAGTGTACTCTGACTGTAAATTGATCCCTACCATTAACTTGCTTTTCTTTTCTTATCTATCAATATGGGCAATCTTAAGCCCTGAAGGGTTGACAAAGAACTCGAGCAAATAAACTGAGTGAACACTAAGATGAGGCCTCAGTATTACACAACATATGAAACCACTGTGTTATATTAAAAGTGAACTTGTTTCATAGACTTTGTTGTTCTGTACAGTACAATCCAACTATTGCTCTCTGTATGTAGTATAGGCTTTGTTCAAAGTTGCCTAAAAAATGAAACTCGCTCTCTTTGTGTTAAAAGGACAAAGATGTGGCCAACAGTGTGTCCTGATCTTGAAGTCAAATCTTTCCAGTTTAAGGTCCATATAAATTCTTTTGAAGCAAATTATAATTAAGCACCCAGCATCAAAACATGTCTCTGATGCATCTCGTCAAATTTGCTCATCTAATGGGTCATCTTTTGTGTGTGTATGTGATACTGCTGTTAACTTTAAACTGAAAACACATTTCCACTCAGACCTATATTTATAAAGTAGATTGCTGTGGCTATTTGTCCATTTGGTAACCTCTATTTGGCACAGGCTTTAAAAGCGTCTCCGAGGTGTCTGACACCGGTAATCCAACTGTTCGCTTCACTTTGCCTCACTTTACCTCCAGACATTTGTTGTGCAATGTACCACAACGTCTGGATGGTTCTTCAGCATTGTTGGACATGCATTAACATCCCTGTGTGTGGTCAATCAAATAAAGGCCAATTGTGCCCAGACCTGTTGAATTATGAGAGGCAGGATACTAGGCTTGGGCGAGAGGTTAAAAATTTCCAATCGGCCACCGTCTCCCTTTAAATCGGCGATTGACGATATATTCTGCAGTTATGTCACGTTGGCGGGGCGCACGTGTCGGGATCAATATTTGGGATTATTTTGGATTCACGCCAGATGCAACCGGCAAGCCCCAGGACACAAGTCATATATATAAGTCATATTTCTTTTAATTAATTGTTTCTCGCATGCGATCATGTCAGAATGGACACGGACCGGACCAGACCGGACCCCCCCGCCCCCGCCCCGACATCTCCGCTCACAGCCTGAGCAAACAGGTGGGAGAACGGGATAACACAGGCTACCTGTCCTATTAAAACGATCCAGATCCAATTTAGCACGCTTTGAATTGTGCTCCATGTAATTTACAGTTGAATTCTGTGGAGGCAGACCATTAATTTGGCGAAACAAAATGCTAAATAAATCGCTGAGACAATCGCCAAAAATTGAATCAACCATGACGGACTCAGCCGATGGTTGTTTGGCGATACATTCGTCCTATCGCCCAAGCCTACAGGATACCATTGACTCCATGATAGAGCATTATCGTGTGCCAGTGCCACCAACTCATTTGAGGAACAAATGTGCAAAACATACCAAACCGATCTAAAATGATACCCTTTTGTTTAATGTGTGAACAGAGCTTTCAAAATATAGGCAACCATTACATCTCTTTTAATGTTCAATTGTTGTGCCTGGGAATTCTTTAAACATCAGACGTTTTAAGAACATGGAGCTTTGTCCATCCAGCAAGTTCCTCAAAGTCCCCACCCCCGCCCCCCTCTACCACCACCACCACCACCCACCACTGTTGATGTCAGCAGTTCTCCTCCCATGCTGTGGACAGACTGGGTGAGGCCCTGCCTTCCTGAGTCATCTGACAGCTTGTCAGAAAATGTTCTTTGAGGCAAACCGAAAAGTCAATCTCTTTCCAACGCCTCAGTTTTGCTTTCATGTCTGCAGAACTAGCACCCCTTGGGACTGGGCGATACCCGTCTGCTGACTCAGGTGTTACCTGGTTTTACCTCCATCATCTTCAGCTTGGTATCTCCTTTCACCACTGGTGTCCACCGGTGGAAGACGAAGATCTTGCAGTCAGGGACACAGAGGTCCAACTTCACATTTGGGTTTTCTCCACCATCTGAATTTCACAGATGACCCCATTTTCGTGGATGTTTCTGAGTAGTTACATGTAATCACTGCCTTGAACATAAAGAGCGATCTTCCCATTGGCTTTTGCTTCATCATTTTATAAATTCTATAAAATAGTTTTATACATAAAATAATATATATGTGTATGTACAGTATTTATCGTTTTATTGCGCTGGCAGGGTGCTGAGGTTCACAGATTTCTCTGAATTGTTTACAGCGAGCACTGACGATAAAGCTGACTGAATTTAATGTGGACTCCACTCCACTCGACCCACAGTCACTCGATGAGTCAGAGGATAGCTAACATTAATAAACGAGCATAGGGTCGACGAGCCATTAAAAAGTGCTTTGAAGCCCCATTTAAGAAAAGATAGTCCTTAAACCTGCTCCATGTAATTTAAAAGAGAAATAGGCTGTGTCAGGGGACATTTACACAAATTAATATAGATGTGGTTTTGGAAAATATTTGTCAGAATGAAGCAGCGGTTATTGTAATCATCGTCACAAGCCATAACTTCACAGTTACACATGCCATATGCATCTATCTATCTATCTATCTATCTATCTAATACAGTAGATGATAAGAGGAGGCAATCAGCAGAGAAGTGGCAATGAATGCAGCAAGGCAGGCGTGAAAGTGGTAAGAAGTTTGTCGGAATCAAAGGGAACCATAAGCTGTGGGAGCTGACGGCACTGTTTTTCTTGATGGTGTTTACTTATTTGTTTATTTACCGACCCCCCCCCCCCCCTCACGCAGCGCTGACAGATCTGAGGCATTGAGACAACACTCGGGAGAGGGATGGATGCTGACAAGGATATAGTTAATAGCGTGCTGCATGGCAAAGCCAGAAGAAAGGAACAGTTAGGCCTCTAATCACACAGAAGTCAACAGAGAGGCCCTTCACGGCGTAGCTCAAAGGGAAAATAAGGGAAGCTCAGGTGGACGCGGAGAGGCGAGTGAAAGGAGAAGAAAAGCAGGGGATTGGAGAGGGGAGATAAAGAGAGAGGAGAGATGAAGTGATGTTTCATGTTTCAGGTCTTTGTCTTTAGTGTCACACTTTCCCGGCATGCCTCCAGGCTTAGCATATTTACATATTTATTTTATTTACATAACTATTTACATAATTACCATAATGAAAACCGTACCCTGTCAGTGCTTTGTAGTATGTGAACCTGCAGTGAACCCATAGTTTATGGACACACGTTGAATGCCTACGGATGCATGTTTTCATACAATATTCCCTAGCTTTCCTTCTCCTCCTCTCCCTCTTGCGCGTCATCTGTTTTCTCGTATTTTGGTCTTCTTTTTGTCCTCGCTCTGCCCCCATGCACGCCTCACCTCCCACAGCACTGGCATGAAAGGTGCAGGATGTATTACCACTGTGCATGTGTGTGTGTGTCTGTGTCTGTGTGTGACCTACTGTGCCCCTGCTGAAAGCCCCGTACACCGTGAGGACCTCTCTATCTGATATGTCCCATCTGCTATCGAGACAGGTAGTGTCTACACCTGGGGGAGAACTCTCTTCCTCCCTTTGTCTTTCTGTCTCCCTCGATTTGTCTCTCCCTCGTCTGTTTTACACACACGCGCGCGGACGACTCACACACACATGTGCCCACACGCCACCGTGCCGGGATACAGAGCGTCTGTTATTGAGACATCTGCCAGAGTGTAGACTGACTGACATCAGTCATCCGGCTGTAACAGATGATGATGAGGAGCAAGGTCAACGTTGTCTGTCCTGTCCTCGTGAACCCTGGAGGGCCTCCGAGTTCGACTTTGCTCTGATCTCCGAATGTACTCCAGAAAAGTAAGTGCATGCTCGCTAGGTACAGTGAGCTCTATTTTTCTGGAAGGGGGTGGAGGGAGCTCTGGGATTTTATTCTGGCCCTGGAGGTTAAGTGGAGTGCGTGTTTTCAAAATCGGTTGCAGGGTGACTTTTCTGCCAGACAAATCCCAGCGACTATAGTGGAGCACACTGTGACACAAATGACACAGGGGCAGCCACAAAACAACAGTGCAGCTCCTCAGATAAACTGTGGTCCATAGCCACCCGACGTTACTGTAAAAAGCCGTTAAGGCTTTGGGCGAGGGTCTAAGTTGAACTGCCATGCTTGCAGTGAGAGAAAACTGTGTCTGAAAATGTTCTAAAAACAAAAAGCAAACCCTTCTGCTGCAGAATCAAAACCAACAGGGGCAAAGTCAGAGCAGCTTTTATGGTGACTTGTTGATGGAGCCATCATGACACCACTGAAGCATTTCCACAGAGTCGTGCTGTCTGGTGTTTGCAAGTACATGAGTGACATTGCTCTCTGGGAAATGTGCCTCAAAGGGCATTTCCTAAGAATTAAGTTAATACAGCGCTGAAATGTCATTTATTGAGAGAATTTCCTTTTGATATCGGAAAATGCACTTAAAAAGAAGCCTCACAGCTTAGATTTGAAAGAATGACTCTGCCTCTGGGAATGGCAAGTAGAGCGTTTTGATTATTAACGACATTCTGCTGTTAGTTAGTGTGAGCGTTTCATTTGGATATTCTACCTACAGGGCATGATGACATTTTGCCACAATCTTGTCTGTCAAAGAAAACCAAATCGTTAACAACTGAGCTCTTTACAAGCACAGTTGTTAGCACGGGCGGGCACTTTTTAAATTTTTGATGTGCGCATAGACACTCGAGGCAAAGTCGGTGGACATGCAGAGGTAAAGATTACAATATGCACTGTTTGGACTGAAGAATAGAAATAAAGCTTTCTGTTCGCCGAGGTGGCTACAAAAGTATACACTGTCCTTGCTGCAGAAACTACTTGTTAAGCAAAACTAATTGAACAAAAGTGAAAATGGCAAAGTATCCCGTAAGAAAAAATGTGTTGCATCTCCGGTTCACATCTCAGATTCACTGAGGGGGAAACAAGAGGAGAGCCTGAGGGATGGTGAACACAGGAGAGAAACATAATACACAACAGATTAAAATTCAGAATGTCAAGGCATCCTTTTAACCGTTCAACAAGTGTCTGTGCCTCCACTCTCCTTCTCTCTTTCTCTCTCTGCCCCCCCACCCTCCACCCCACTCTCTCTCTCCCTTTGCATCCCTCCATCTCTGCCAAGGACACCATCCCTGCTGTTGTTACCATGGAGACAAGCCCAGAAGGGCTGTGGGCGAGACATGTGAGGGACTGTGGGTGACTCTGTGTGTGTGTGTGAGTGTGTGTGAGAGAGAGGGAGAGAGAGAGAGAGAGAGAGAGAGAGAGAGAGAGCGCATGAGCATGTTTGTGTAAATCATTGTCCATGTTTGTTTTCTCATAATTTTTAATGTTTTCTATATATTTGCTTCCTTATCTGTTTTCTTCATTATTGCAGTACTAAGCATACGTTTGCGTGGTCAGCCGCACTACTTCAACAGCTAAGATACTGTCAGGTGTTAGTCACAGGTCACAGGTATTATCGCTATCAACATCAGTGTATAAATATGTGTGTGTATCTATCTATCCATCTATCCATCCATCCATCCATCCATCCATCCATATATATATA
>JBCAUF010000032.1:15695094-15713457 GCA_038406115.1 Haemulon aurolineatum
GGTAACACTTCTGTCAATCAGGTTAAAACCCTGAATGCTCAACGGTGCTTTCTCCGTTAATTTTAATAGGAACAGAAGCCACAGTATAGCCACCATGCCCTCATCCATCGCACAACAGAAATAATCACAGCTGCAGCCAGATCCCCAGCAATAACCATATCCACAGCCACGGGCTCAACCATAGCTCAATTCACAGCCGGGCAGAGCAGCTACAGCTGTGGCCACAGCCACAGCGGCTGTATGCTGTCAGGACTCGGCCTTTAGAAAGGATTAATGAGCAATAAATGCATAATGTATAATAGTGTTAGATCATTTCTCCTTTCTGTAGTATCTGCAGAGCATTACCCTAAATTGGCAGGGTACCTCTCAGGGACTGGATCAAAACGCAAGCTGTCCGTATGGATCAGGGGGAAGACAAAAATATTGTGAGATAACTCAAAAGTTATTGCGAGGGAATGCCAAAGTATTTCAGAGGAAAAAGAAGCATCACTGTTTATTATATGTACTACAGAGAAATGCAGAGAAACTGGCGGTCATTTCAGTCACAATGTTACCTTTACTCACAGGGCAGAACTAATTTAAATCCAAGTTTCAGCATCCTCTTCATCTCTCTATCGCATATGCACTCTTTACCCTTTCAGACAGTGATGGACAATAACTAAGAACATTTGCTCAAGTACTGGACCTTTCACATGAGTTGTCTTGGACCAAAGAGTAATTTCTCTTGTAGACTTTAAAAATTGTCCTATGTTAAATAAAAGACCTAAGAGGAAGGAGGTCAAGTTATCCAATATTTCACAAAAAGCAAAGATTTGTCCCAAATAATGAGTAGAAACTTTTGGAGCAGCACTATTTTTCTTCTGTCCTACCCCGTAAGTTATCTCACGACCCCTCAAATTAATCTTATGACCCTGTGAATGGACCCAGTGTTGACCTCCACTGGGCTTAATGCACTGTATACAGTAGCTAAGCAAAACTAGTTCTACATCACCAAACTACAGCAGTAAAATGTCTCTACAGGACTATTACAGTACTCATAATGGAGTATTCTTACATATATGGATAAGCACTTTTAAGCAAAGGATCTGTACTTCCTCCACTGCTACTTTTCTATTCTCTGTCATCATCCACAACACACATTTTTACTCCCTTCATGTCCCATCCAAACAGCAAGTTATTTCCTGGGAAATTATGTTTCATATGATTCCGTCCACGGTAACAGATGTGCCGGCTCCTCTGGGATTTGGGAGGCTAGAGAGCCAGAGGCCTTCTACAAGAAGCCGTAACATGCAGTAAATCAGACCTCAAATGGCTGCCCCACAACAATGTAAGTCTTACCGAAGCTTGCTTTTTAACTCCAGGGACATTTTTAACCCATGCTCTAACGTTTTCTTACAGTGTGTTGCTCCAGTTTTGGCTTATCGCTGGCAAAAGAGCTGGCCTGCTGTGTAATTTGTGTGTTCGGTCTATTTCATTCTGCACATGGAGTCTTATGTGGGAAGACAGAGAATTCAGCATCACCTGCCCAGGAGCTTATTGCTCTTGATTCATATTTGCATTGGAAAATGCGAGTGATCACAACACATTAGCAAACACTGGAGTGGGAACGCATTCTCAGAGAGAGTTGTATATGTGCAGAGGAACTGAATATAAATGTGCCCTTTTTATGAAAGCATGTTTCGCAGCCAGACTGGGAATTGAATTTAATCAAGTGAGACTTCTTCCTCCACATAACTCTGGGACTGAATAGACTGTAGCCTGTACTACATGCCACACATCACATGTCTATGTTTTACTCTATCTCGACCCACCAGGTTCTTCATATATCCTGTGGTGAGTTTTAAAAGTCTATGTACACGTGAGTAATAACCATTTACTTTGTGTAAATGGATGTGTCGCATTGAATTAAGCACCTTCTTTAATTTCATCCCCTTCCCATCAGGGTTCCCAAAGCACACTGCAATTTCCTTTTGATCACTTGCCTGTGACACTGCAGATCAGTGTGTGTGTGTGTGTGTGTGTGTGTGTGCATACATATGAGCCTGCATACATACTGTATGTACTTGCATTTTGCTTGTGGTGTGTGCGCTTTCACGCAGTCATGTGCGCTGACTTCCTCGCCAGGGACCAGCTATGATAGCCTCCTGCAGTCTGTCTCCATCATTATTCCACAAAAAGAACAGCACATCGCACACAGCTCATATTCACTCATCCGTAGCTGAGTGAATGATGGATTGCGCCCATGTTTAAAGTCACCAGTGTAAAGTGATCACGAGGCCTATTCTCTTTGACCTCTCATACCTCTTGTTGTACGAGCACAAGCACCACTTACCTCAACCTGCCACCCAGAAAATCTAATTTTGCATCTGTCAACAGCAAAACCAAATGCACATGGATTCATTGCCCAAGAGACATTTTTATTTTAATGGATACGTAAATATTTCAGTGGCATATCCTTGAATTACAAATCAGCAATTGAGCTTTTGAGCCAGTCATTAAATACGTTATCTGTCCACCTTTCTCTTCAGGATGCTAACCTCTTGTCAGACTGTCCTTGTAAATATGTTTTTGTTTTGTTTTTTTCTGACCTGTCTGGAAAATAAAATCTTAATATCACTGGCTGTAATGTCCTCCTCATAGTCGCGATGGGGGCAAGGGCTGAGGCAGACAGCTTTTTTTTACCTTGAAATCAATCATCCATCCATAAAGAAGTCATCCTTAGCTATGCTTTTTATGACATGAGATACATTTTATTGGCCTCACAAAGCCAGACCACTTGCTTCAATCATTGTGGTCTGACAACACTCAACAGGCATTTCCCGCGAACAGACAGTTGGAAAAGAGACACAGTCACGTTCACTGTTTTAGAAAGTTGTTGTTTTCTTTTTTACTGCCGTAGCGTATGGTGGAGATTCTCAACGGTTCCAAATATTTGGAGGGACGGTTTCAGTTGTGGATGTATTATATCTGACAGCAGTTTTTGATGTTCATAAGTGAAACATTAGTTGTACGTGTGACTGAGAAGAAATTCGGCTTCATTCGTTTTAGTCCGGCAAGACCATGCAAGACAAATGCATCAATTCATGACTGACAGTACCGTCCTTTACTCAAACATCCAAGCCCGTCTTACTGCTGGATATACAAAGGCAACAGTCGAAATTTTTAGACTAGAAAAACATCACAGCTGTTCCACCTTATGGCAAGTTTCCCCCTAATTTGTCATGATTTCTGGTCGTAAACACCACAAATGGTTTTGAATACATTTACAGATATAAGCTTTCATTTCTAAAACACCCACTTTTTATTTGTGGAGTTCCTACGTGCTGGATTCCAACATGTCTGCCGGTGCGCTTGTGGTCAGATTTCTTCGAAAGCCTCCCCCTTGGAGAAGATATACGCCGTGCAGTTGAACATTCAGGCCTCATTACATATTTATAACACCTAGATTAAATGGTTGTTCACAAGGTTCAGAGGTGTTGAGAAACAGTGTGTCGCATCATCACGCAAGCACTCCCCATAGTTTACTAATTGGTCCGGTTTCCAGCTGCTGGGCTCAGTCGACTCTCAGTGGACTTTTCTCAGACTGCGCTCTTGTAGGAAGAATTGATCTCGCAAGATGTTGTCTGCCTTGACAGTATTGTTGCCGTACTACCATTTAACTATCTATCTATTTGCCATTTAAAGTAAAGTAATTCCTGGTTTTGTCACTGCAGCACTCATTAGAGGTCTCTTTTAAGAGGAAATGACACATTTCTCCTGAACATGAGAACTTCAAGAGAGAGGCTAATTCTTCATACATGAGTCATGACGCTGGATGTCATTCCACATGTGTGTGCAAAATGGGGATTGGAGCTGTGAAAATTAAAATGCCACGGTGAATTCATATATACGTTTCGAGGGCTTAGGCATCCGATGCACATTTGACACTGTGCTCTTTAATCGAAACCCTTATCTCCAGCTTGGCAAAAGTAGGAATCATGTTAATTATATTTGATGAAGATGGTATCCCTTTGGAGTGTTCCTCGTAGTAATCCCTCACAGCTAAGTCTCTCGCTGTCTAGAAGAATAGGATGCCATCTCGAATCCCAAGGTTCTAAGCGAAAGTTAGACTGGTGATGACAGAGACCGGGCTTTTATGGGATTTTAAGGGGAAGCTGGTAAGCCACTTAACATCCCACAAGTCAGAACATGAGGCGGGCTGCCAGTTGCTCACCATTTAGATTTCAAAGAGCTGATTGCTGAGCTCTTGCGAAGAGCGGTGTCACAGATTTCAGTCTGAAAGTGCCACACACACACGTGTGAAACAAACACACACACACAAATAAGCAAATGCAAACCATCTGGCAAATTTCCACTTCCACGATGTAATTGCATGGTTATGCGACTTTTGCATCACGTAAACCAACAAGATGTTTTCGTTTCTTCGGGGGGTTTTTTTTCGGGCTGTCACATTGGTTAGCAGAGGTTTCTCTGGGAGTAAATATGTAGTGATGGAGCGGTCTACTGAAACTCCATGTAATCCTGTTGACGTTCACTTCAAGACTCCTGTCAGTATTGCAGTAAGTTGCTTCATCTGAAGTGTGCACAACAAAAGAAAAACAGCTTCATACAGAATAATGGTTTATGGTCACTTTGTTTGTTGGACAGTTTTCACTGAGGACATGTTGACATGTTGCAGTAAGAAATGCACAGGTATAAATGATAAAGTTTTACGATGGTTGAATTCTGTTTGGCTGCCTCAGTTCTGGGGTCATGGTCTTGCGCGCACAGCCTCGCTGTCACACGGTTATGGCTTTTCCTGCAAAGACGAGTCAAAATATATTCTGTTAAAAAGGCTTTAAGTCAGACCAGCAAGGGTTAATTAGGTTGATGAAACAAGTAGTAAGGAGAACACATGGTTGAGAACGTGAGAGCGTCGGCGTGTGTATGTTGTGCGCTGGCTGGGTCAAGCCCCTGTAGTAAGCCAGGGGACGAAAAGATGCCCTCTGAGCACTGTAGTCATTAATCAGCCACTCATTATTGACCTGTGCCGTGAGATTTACGCACACATGGAACATAACGTTGACATGCATTCAAGCCATGCACGCACACACGGACACGAGCGCAGACCACACACCACATGGTTCGGGTCTATTTCAGCCTCACTCCTTTGACCTCCCCAAGCCCCTCCTATATCCCACGAACATATAAACCATTAGTCAGCATCTTGGACAGAGGGGGAGAGAAATACAGAGGGCAGAGGTAAATAGAAAAAATTGCAGATTTACAGTATGTGTATGATCACCCGAAGGCAGATCTCATTTTCCACAGACCACCTTGGCCATCGAGTGAATTTCCAGCAGACCTTGAGTGGACCACTTGATGTTGCTTCATGAATCTATTTATGAGAACAGCAAGCCAGCAACCCAATGAGTTTCACTGTTAACACATTTGCCACTTCCGCTTTAGTTAATTGGCATGCTGCAAATTTAGCATATCCAAATGACCATTTAATATGTACCATTTCAGTGTCAGCTGTCAAGGCCGCAGGTGTTCTTGATTACATGCCCTCAATTCATGTGCACGCGCACGTTTGTGGTGTGTGTGGCCAAAGCCCATCACTATGCAACACCTGTTGGGGCAAGAAGTGGTAATGTCTGATCTGTCACTCATCATGGGGCCGTTCGGTTGAAAAGAATGGCTCTAAAACGAAGGAAAAATGCCTCGATAGTCAATCATTCTATGATAAGTGCTTGAGGAATTACCCAGTGTATGACTGATTTCACAGAACGGCTTCCATTCACCCCATTACACGAGGACACTGTCATATTCTCCGGCTCTTTCCCCCTTCCTCCTCAAGGACAGAATCATATTTATCCTTTAAGTGTAGTTTCAGGAAGGAGAGTGTTTCATGCCCACTTTGCCTTGCCTCAATGCATTCCTAACCCTATTTCAAATTCTTCAAGCAAAATATCACCATCAATCAAGCGCACATACACACACGCACGCATCTGTCCCCGCTGTCTCACAGTGGTGTCACAAACAGCCTTCGCCTGTTGGTGTGGGATGAAATCTCTTTGTTTCATACAAGACAAAGATTTATAACAATATCCAGGCCGTCACCACCTACTCCTCCTCCCCATCCACATACTTTATACACCATCACCATCTGTGACAGCTTGGAACGAAGAGACTTGACTAGCCATGTAGTGCGTCCAGCCTAAATCTGTGTCCGGCATGTTGACCCCAGTGAGCGGTCTCAGTGTGCGCACACAAACGTGTGTGTGCGCATGCTTTTTATGTGTGTCAGTGCTGCGGCAGTGCCAGTCATCACCGCGCTATCATGCAGGAACAGAGGGCTGTATCTCTGCCGCCTCACGCAGGACAAAGGTTGCAACTGCAAGACAGACCCATGTCCTCCATCACATCGAACACATGTAGAATGAATCTTACACAAGCAGTTCTCCAGTGTCCTTCCCCGTCCCTCAGGAGGGCCGATAACAGTGGTCGGACTCCAGCTGCTTCTTCACTTACGCACGCCACGCATGAACACTCAGGGAGGCACCGATGCGTGCACGGACACACGCACACACACACACACACGCAAACACACACAACCCCTTAGATTCCCTGCTGAGAAGGTGGAGAATGAGTGGATCACACTGACATTTTCTCTCCAAACAGCCTGAGCCAGGCTATTGCTGTATTGTTTTGTGTGTGTGTGTGTGCGTGTGTGTGTGTGTGTGTGCGTGTGTGTGTAGATGAGAAACCAGAAAAAGACAAGCTAAAAAGAAAGAAAAGAGGAAACTTATATACGATGGAATAAAGTAGCAGTGAATCAGGGTTATAAAGTGTTTTCATCTCCTGGACAGACATGAAACTCTCTTGAATCATCAGTTCAAAGCATGAACAACTGTGTTAAAAAAGAAAAAGCTTTATTGATAAAACGTCAAAGGTACAAGTGCCTATACATAAAATATTTAGGGGATCAGACAACTATGCATCCCAAAGAGCACTGCGGTAAGAAACATCCAATCATCAAGCTTAAAAATTCAGTTACCCATGCCGCAAGTAGTGAGCTGACAGTAGAGGTTGAGCTTTGTAGACCTCGGTCAATACATTCAGCAGCTTGAATCAATTTGGGATCCTGAATCAATTTTGGATCAATTCAGCAACTGTGGCGCTGTGTTTTGTTCCCCACTGCATTGATGAAGTGTTCTGAATACATTGCAATCCTCCTGAGTGGTCTCTTCTCCAGTGTGTGGACTTCTGAGGCTCACAGGTAGAGTCATCTAGGCTTTATTTCGCAGAGGACATTTTTGGCATATATCAATAACATTAACACATGCTTCCCTCCATTCATGTGTCCCATGAAAGTGAGGCAGCATGCACAATTCCAGGACCCTGAAACCAAAGCAGATTAATGGAATTCATTAATTTCATTTTCTATACTTCTGCTTTTCCTACTGTGACATAAAAATATTCTTAAATATGTCATAAAATTAATATTTTACTCACTTTTGTACATCACATGTGGTTGCAGTGACATATTTGTCATGTCATATTATATCACTTTCCCTGAATCTGAATGTACTTTTTCTGCTCATAGCATCCATTGTCTTCTCTTCACTTCCATGCAGACAAATTTCTGGAATCGTGTTATTTATCATAGACACTCTACATATATCATTTCAGTTGTGTGAAATGATTCAGTGCAGACTTTTCACATAAATATGCACTTCAAATGCTTCTGCAAAAAAACAAAAAAAGACAAACAATTGCAGGCTTGATGTCATCTATGATGACCTACAGAACCCAAACAAGTTTAACGACAGTTTTGTACTGATTTTCATACAATAAGGAAATTATAGGAAACAATGACTGCCTGGTAGAAGAACACGGATAATCAAAAAAATACATATTGAAAATAGTCAATAAACATGTTAGATCGGCATCACTTGCAAAGAACTAAAGGTGGCTCACTACACAGTTCTGTAAATAACACAGGGGTCTGAAGGGTTTTTGAGTTTTGGAGCACTCATTAAATCTATCCATCCAAATATGAATTTACAGTCAGGCCAAACCCCTCTCAACCTCGCAGGTCTGCCAAAACTGAAACTCAACACATATACCTCACAGACTTGAGTGGTGTATGATGTTCTCAGACTGATATATTGATAGTAATATTACATATACCAAAGCGAGGACAAAATAAGTACAAATATTTGATCTTCGCATAAACAAAACACATGGGACTGGCTTCTGGGGAGCAATACTGCTGACAGATGTCTTCAAGAGGAAAATAGCTCATATAGAGTTTTCCTTCTATTAATATGTGTGGGCATATTCTCAATAGATTTACAGCAAAACAAACAAACACTGTTGATAGAATATCAATCTCCTTTTCCCTTCTCCAGTGACTGTCCTTTGGGCATTTCAGCCGAGTTTGCTGTTTTGTTTTGTTTGTTCACTTTTGGTTTTTAGGCCAGCATTTCATCATCCATCACACTACAAGGCGGAGTATAAAATCATTCCATCCGCTGCCTGACAAAGAGCTTCATTCTTTTTCCTCTGAGTGATGCAACTTTATCAATATTTGCCGAACAGTGGGACACTTAATGCTTATACAGGCGATGATATATGATATTGCTTACATATTGCTGAGAAGTGAATTACGCTCCCTCAGTGGGTGCTGTTTTTCTCATCCTACTCAGCAGGTAAACAATGCAGATAATTCAGGTAGCGCTTACAGACTCAAGACAAACCCTGACTGTAGCTTTCTCTTAGTTTTACCATCCTGTAGCTCGTGTTTAGTAATTACTGGAGTGATCCTGTTAGATGTCAACGTTCTGCACCAGTCAATAGCTTTTCTGCTAATTCACTCCCTGAACAATCAACTCATTTAGACTCCTCTCTCAAGGTGATTAATGGAACTTGGCACTGATATGGATTCTCCTTGGCTGACCTGCTCATAGCTACTTCATAGATGTTGAATTGTCGCAACAAAATAAAGAGCAACAGTGTTTTTGCATAACAACATCTCTGACAATGTGAAATCACATATGAACAGCATTGCTGACAACTATGTCATGTGATGTGAAATGTAAATAGAGTGGTGGTCTGAGCTACATGTTACCATGATAATGATAACATACAGGTGTTAAGGTGGTACTATTTACAGTGCTCAGCACCATAGTTCAGGGTGATGGGCATACTAATGTTTACGAATAAGCACTAAATACAAAGTACAGCTGAGGCTGATGGGAATGATAATTGTTTTGCAGGTATTTGGTGCAAAATAAGTAAGCAGGCCGATTTTGCTCAAGAGTTGTACCTAAGGACATGTTTTAATAGTATTTCCATTTATTACATATATTTAATGAGTTAAGTTACTATTTACTTTGCAGATTTAGATTATTACCACAAAATGTTATCAACAAATAATACATGATTATAGATTGCGCAGCAATTTATGGTGTAATTCAAATCAGCCCCATCTTAACCAGCTGCAAAAGTGACATGATCCATAGATCTATCAATGCAATGGTTTTAATCCAGTAATATAATATGTCTTATTCTGAAATAGGTCATTCTGCATAATGAGTACTTTCAGTATTTCAAGGATATATGCTAATATTTTTGTTCTTTAACAGAACAAGGCACCACCAAAGTTATTTTTATTCATCTTGACAGGGATGGGAATGTGTGTGCCAAATTTCATTATCCATACAACAGTTATGGAGATTTTTTTTTCTATTATGTTGCATTATTTATCAGCCTCATCGAATGCGCTGATCTGCCTCAAGTTCTACATTAACAGAAACTACAGAAACAATAAGACCTTGAGAAAATAGTTGTTTTGTGTTGTTTTAATGGGCCACAGTTGAATTTTTGGTCTGTGATGTGTTATATACATTCTTTGTCAGTGGGAAGCTCGTTCCATCCAACAGTTGTGATTTAAATTAATTTTACATTTCACACAAAACCCCATGGTGGCACCAGAGGAAAAGACAGGGGAACACTGAAGTGATTAGGCTTCATCCTCCAGGAACCACAAATATCTTTACCAGCTTCAGAGCCAATCCATCTAATAGATGTTCATACATTTCAATGGAGTAAAGATGTTGACTTGCTTGTGGCACTATAGGAACACTCAGGGAAATATCAAAAAGCAACATGAATATTTGCACAAACTTCCATGATAATCCATCAAATAGTTGTAGAGATATTTACCTCTGGGCCAAGTGATGGACCGACTGACCGATAGGGCAACATTTCCCTCCACAGAGCCATGCGGCATGGCTAAAAGCACACATGCACATGTAAATCCACATGGCCACATATTCTCTTGACATTCTGGGGCCTTTAGTTTGAGTGCTACAGAGGCTCATTTGTTGTTTCTGGGGCTAGCTGCAAAGAACAAGAATAAAACTACATCAACGTCAGTGTCTCTGTTTCACTTGACCACAGGGACATTCAATTCTTTATAAGGCTCAGTGGCATTCCTGGCATTCCCTTCTGGAAGAGCATGGAAGATATGGTACTTACATATGCGCAAGTGCAATACATGAAACGGGATACTACAGGGGGTTATTAGGAATTGTATAGATAATTTAAGATGGATGAATTATACATTTAAGATGTATGAATTATATACACTGCATGCTGGGCATGTGCAGCACCGTGTGCCTGAAAATGTTTTTAATCCACTTAGTGAAGCTTGTAGTTCAGGCTGGACACGTGCGTTGTGTATCAAGTACATTCTGACATTTCAACAAGGTGGCTCATTTAAACTGCCATCTCCCCATTGTTCCCTGCAGCTTCTACTGGGCCCGCAACACAGGAACCGCTGTTTCTCCATCTACCATCCCGACCTCCGCCTTGTGAATCAACATGTCAGAACTGTAGGGCTCCACAGCGTTATCTGCTGAATTTCATTATTCAGGTTCTCATATACGAATCTTCTGGATGATATGTATGTTGTAGGGATTTCATGTTGTTCCCTATGGAATCTGCAGCATGCTGCCTGGAAAATCTACGGGGAGCATGTCAGGATGGAAACCATGCACGACCAAAAGCAACTGTGAAGCCATTTTTCCCGTAAATAGTTCTGACTGCATGACAAGTGTGTCCCTAACTGTACATACATTGGGGAATGGTGTTTTGAGCTTCAAACTAAGCAAGTGTGTATGTGGGTCGGTCCCTGTGTGTTGCGCGTACACACTGCAGGCTCAGCAGATTCACAGCCTTCACAGACTATTGGCTTATACAACAGCATTACTCTCCTCTTTAATATCTTCAGTTAATGCGAGTCTCTAGCTAATTGAAAATGAACTAGTCTATGTCTCCCCGCAGTGCCTTTATAAAGCTGTTAAAGAGACACACACCCTTTCGATGCAGGACAAACATCAGAAACCTCCTACTGTATGCAAAGAATAGCTTGCTCTTGTGAATAAATCAATAAATTCTTTAGTGCAGAGGCACTATACCGGGCGAAGCTGTGGTACTTTTATTCCTCGCCGAAAAGGAACAGCTGATAAATCAGGAATATGTGGAGATAAAACCACACATAAAGCCAGTGCAGAGCACACGTCTCCAGTGGCAGTGATTTACAGCAGGCTGAGCTAAACTGCTTACCGTCAGGAGCTGTAATGGATGCCAGCGTCTGCTCTTAATTTCTGTGGCTGGGGATAGATATTGCTGCTGTTATTTTCTCCCAAGGCGATTTCACTGATGTCTCCCAAGGTACCCTACTGTGTTATATTTGAACCATATGGGCGCAAAATGGGGCAATTAAAAACACGCTGAAAGCCTCCGAAATTGATCACTGAGACAGGCAATTTTGGTTTCAATAAGCACTGTAATATACAAAATGTCTACTGTTTCTCCTACTGTGGATCTCATGATGAGTCCCGAGAGCTGAGATAAGAGGAGGCAAACATTAGTGAGAGATGAGCTGGAAAATTTAGCGCAGAATGAAACAGATCTAGTGTTAATGATCAAAGTGTACAGTGAGCATGGGATTGGAGGATGTGGGCTCGCAAATGTACATAAATAGTGTACAAGAGAAGAAGTAAGGAACCCCCTGCCTAGTTCACTATCTTACGCACATGAATAGCATTGTCTCTGCCACACAGAAAACAAACTGGCCAACTGATCGTGGTTAAGATGTGAGAACGTGTGAAGCGCTACAGTGAGCATGCATATTCACAAACAGAGTTATTTACAACTTGCAGAGGCACATGGGTTGGCAGCTCATCAGAAAAGCAGGGTTACATAAGCCACGCTATACTTTATGGATGTGCTGCAACAGGTTTGCCTCCAGATAGCGCTCCCTCCCGCCACCTGCTGTTCACGGAGCCAACTGCAGCTTCTTTGAGTGTCACTCATCCCCGAGTGGTTCTCCCATGCCCTCCTTGTCTGCAGCTTGTCTGGAGGAATCCAACATTCATCCATCTACAGCACGGGATAATGCATGTAAATTTAAAAAAAAAAAAAGGTCACAGTGTCCATTAATCAATTCCCAATTTTCAGCAGGGGAGGAGTGAGAAAGAAATCAGATCATGTCTCTCCGCCCCACCATTTTCAACTAATGGCGAACACCAGCGCAATACCAAACTGTACCACCAGGTATGGGAGTGAGAAAGGCTTCTCCCTCTTCTTCTTCTTCTTCTGCTTCTGCTTCTTCTTCCACCTGTGCTGTTTCAAGGATGATGCAACCCAGTTTTCTCTTGTATGCAGGTCTCTTAAATAACCAGTAGATGGCATCAGCAGTTTAAGATTAACACTTGTGGCCACAAAGCTCACTAACAACATAGAGTATAATAATAGCTGTTAGATCAGACATGGCCATTTTAAATAGGCTAGTGCTCTTTTATTAAAGCCAAACACCGCAGCATCAAGACTAAATCAATGCACTTATAGACCATTAATGACTATTGTTAGCATTTAAACTGTGTTGATGTGGATGATTTTAACTCTGTGCACCATGTGGTTGAAAATCACAGGTGCCTCATGCAGCAGGGAGTAATGTCAGTAAATCAATGCTGTGGCACATGAGCCTGAAAACAAAGGTGGCTACCGCGTCTGCATCGGTGCATGGAGATGCCGTGGCACCAAAGGCAAATTGATAAACGGACTGCAATGATGAGGGCACGTGTGAGTGCTTTTTTTTGTGTCATGCCTCACCTCTGCTCTGTGAGTGAATAAACTGGGGCTTCAAAGGACAAAAGGAGATGATGCACTTCCAGTGGCCGGCTGTCATATCTCAGCTCAGTATGACTGTGGCCTTGCAGTGAGACCGTCCCCTCCGAGTGAAAGCTTCTTTCTCACAATGGATGAATGAATGAATGAATGAATGAATGAGCAGTGTGGGGGGGTTTTTTTGTTGTTGTTTGTTTGTTTGTTTATTTTCCCCTGCATTTTGTTTTCTTTTTTTGCTTTTGTTTTGCACAGATGAATGAATGGTTATTGCAGAGGCCACATCAGTGACAGGCTGTTCCACTGTGGCCGATGGCCGGGCCTATTTGATGGCCGTTAACTAGGTTTAGGGTCTTGCCTCTCCTCCCACAACCCTCTGCTTGCTGGGCTGGATGACCGCTCTTTTGCTATTTTTATCCCCGTGGTGCTCTTTCTGTTTCTCAGCCAGCCAGCAGAGAGGAGAGCAGAGCAGAGCAGAGGTGCGGGCGTCTCTCATCACACCCACCTCTCTCTCTCTCTCTCTCTCTCTCTCTCTCTCCCTCTCTCTCTCTCTCTTTCCAAAAATAGCCGTGAGTCGTGATCAGCTCGTCCTTGAGAGAGAGAGAGAGAGAGAGAAAGAGAGAGAGAGAGAGAACTGTATTATTGCTTAGAATCAGAGGAGGGGTTATGGATTGATACAAATAGTCACCCCCGCCAAGCCAACCCCAGCGCAGGCTGAATTAATGTGTTGCTATTTTTGGGAGCCCCGTGTTTCCAGGGGAGACCTAATGACGCAATGACGTCAATGCGGGTCAATCGCAGACTGGAGGAATTGAGTGGCTTCCATTTGGGGCTTTTGCAGTATTTCCTACAGAAAGGATGGAAACGAGTACAAAATGGAAGTGTATTTCCTCAAAAATGCATCGAAAATAGAGGTGAATCAAAATGCAGAAGTGAAAATGATCACAGTGGCATCACGTCGCCCCAACCCTTCGAGCATCAGCGATAGTAAGGGAGGTGTGTATATAAGGATGCTTTTTTTTTTCCTCCTCATCCACAGCGCATCTGTGGGATGATACCTGCCAGTGACTAGCCTTGTGGAATAACATTTTCGAGAACATTTTTGACGTGTGTGTGTGTTGATTTGATTTGATTTGATGTGCACAGCCCCGGCTGTTTGTTCTTCGTATGATCTTTGTGTGAACGTACTGTGTTGTTTTCCCTGCGTAACGCTATGTGCTCTCTCTCTCGCTCTCTCTCCCTCTCTCTCTCTCTCTCTCTCTCTGTGTGCCATTAGCTACATGTGATTATACTCTGTTTTATTTGCATTTTCTGTTTCCTTTTCTTCTCCCAAGGGCTTTACACAATCCCGACCTATTCCAAGCGCTCGCATCTAGACGCACAGAGGTAACGAGCACCTTCTCCCTCATCTCACATCTCATTAAATAACACAGCTATTGGCCATTTATTCTTGCATTTTTACGTGATTGTGTTCGTGTGCCGGGTTTGTCTTTGAATTGCTGATTGCTGATTTGTATGAGGACGTGGAATATGAGTTTCTGTAGCTCAAGATTCTGCGCGTCATGGTTGCTCGCAGCTCGGCGACCTGCCGACGCGCACAGCCAAACGTTGGTGATGCGTGGAGATTTCGTCTTTTCCAAAACTTTGAATTCGCCTGTGGATCATCTCTTTACAGTGAAAGTTCAAAGTGTTTGCGGAGTGTTCGTGGCGTTATTTCTCTGTGTTTATCTCCAAATGATTGCGAGCACATCCATCATTACAGGAGGGTTTTTTTTTCCCAGTGGGTAGTAAGTAGGCTAGTGGCCAGGTGACGTGGGTATAGGCAGGATGAATTGACAGTGCAACCCCTTGCTACAAGAAAAAACCCAAGAGAGATGCATGTTGCATGCAGCAAGGGGATGGTGTTCCTGCTTAAACACACACACACGCACACACACACGTACACACGTTGTCGGACACATCCAGACAGACAGACGCACAAACAGACACACACTCACACACACACACACTTGCACACATGCACAGTGTCGTGAGAGGAGGTGGGGGGGTGAGGGGGGGATTTTAGGGCGTTTACCGGCAGGGCTGGTGTGAGGCTTTCAGCACCATGGACAGCTCACATGAAGCTCATCCAATGTGGTCTACTCTCCTCTGTCCGCACTGGCTGCAGCATCTTTGTTTGGCAATGGCACTTCATAAAGCAGCCCAGATAACTGGCCAGACAGTGATACAGATATTCTACCTCATAGTCAATTACAAGCCCCACAGACACCTTTTCCAGGTGACATCAAGTTTTACCTGGTTGGGACCTGTGTAAGATGATGTCAGCAGTCCAGCATTTGGGTGTTAAAAGATAAAATGATAGTGTTGTGTTGTATGATATTCAGCTGGATAAGTCATCCCTCTGAATATTTGTCTTCTTGCACCATCTCGTCTTTACACCAACTGGGTCCATATTTCACACCCAACCACCGGAAATCCAGATTTTCCCTCTCTGGCTTTGTTCCGAACCATAATTTGATGCACAATTCTACATAAAAAGTACTGTCTCTCTCGCTCATCTTTTTGACTTTTGTCTCCCCTTTTCTAATCCACAAATGGCACGTCATTTTCGTCCTCTGTCAGAAACTCGCAAAGGGCTCCAGCATGCCCTGGGACATTTTACTATTATTCACAGGTGCACCAGTTTCTTTGAGTTCATTTTGTTCATAGAGTAACAAAATATGTCAATTTCGAATGCCTTTTTTTTAAACTTCATATTGTGGAATTGACACCCTATAATGTCAGTTACTGGCTTTCTGAGGTGTAAGGTGTGACGAGAATAAATCACAAAGAGGAATTTACAGTATTCTCAGATCTTGCAATTATAATGCCTTGCATCTATTTGTTTTATTGTTTCATTGATAGGCACGTGAATTGGGTTGGTGTATGGGATCTCCTCTTATAAGCTACACTTTTTGGATTCCCTTTCCCATTCAGCTTTTACTGTATTTTTGGGTCATCGATATTGAGAGAGTGAGCAATTATCAGTGACTCACGTTACATACTCTTATTAACATCAGTGTGCTCTCTCTTTAAACTCAGAATCAGCCAGTAACTCAAAATCAAGCTGAATTCAGAGACAAGTACACTCACGTGTGTAATTGTTTAGTTAAAATGTGGAATTTGTCTGCTCAAAAGCGAAACTAATTTGATCAATTTCATCCGTTTTAGCACACAAAAAATTATTTTATTCTACTATTTTAAATCAAGTATGACCAAAAGGGAAGATGTAACAGCACAGACATTAAGTGTACAAACATTGAAATGAGGTTAGAGTGTTGAAGCTGGTGCTGACCTGTTAATGATTTAACTTTAACTTTAAAAAGAGAATTCACAGTGTTACTAGTGTGTTCACAGCTAAATGAACTTGAGCATATTTACACAACACCGTCTGCACGTTGTCCTGTTACCTTCTGCTCTCCTATTTTTATGGTCCCACAGTGAAATCTACAACAAATCGAACAGACACTGAAATTCATGAGAAGGGAAAAGGTCACACATTGAAAATGTCTTTTGATTCTTTGATAGCACACTGTATGTATAGTTTTCTTTTTTGTTTGTTAATTTCTGTTTTTGTGAATGTTCTGCCACACAAACTAAATGGGCCAAGGCAGAGGATCATGAAAAAAAAAGAGTAATGAACAATACAATTCTTTTTTTCAGAGCTTGATGTTTGGGTGTCAGATTTGTAGTCAATCCGAAGCATTTCAGTCCAGTCAAATTCAAATCAGGATTGTTTATATATGACTCAAGTTATTCATGATTTATGTTTGGTCTCACAGATCTGTAACTGTGTGTTTCAGATGCTGGACAAACTGCGTATGATCGTGGCCATGATTTCATCGGAACGGTCTTGTTCCTTTCAGGTCTTTTTGCGGTCTGGGCTTGCTGTCAAATGCTTATCCAGGAAGCCCTTACCCCAAAAAGCATCTGCAAGGGACCCTTACATCCAGGAAGATTTTCATAAAATTCCTTCTTGACTGTAGAGCTTAATTCATATTGGAAATCTAATTTCTCAGTTTGTACATCAATTGGGGAGCGTATACATTTGTGAAATTTAGTATTTGACTTTCCTATTCAACGCAAAAAGCATGTGTGTAGTTTGGGTTACCGTTTTAGAATAAATGAATAATGAACTAATAAATGAATAAACGAGTATGGTACCATATTAACTGTTAATCCTGTGGTTCCCAGTTTGGTCATCATTACCCAGAGTGCAGTGCTGATCCCAACAAGGTAACCAGTTTAATGTTTTATTCAAGATGTAAAGCACCAGCAGGTTTTGTCTCCTAAAGACCAGAGCCATTCTAAATGCATTTGAAGCACCACATAATTCCTCCAGAAGGTGGCAGTGTTGCCCAATTATACTTTCTTTCTTTTTTTTGACTGCGAGGAATTTTGACTTCAATCCACACGCACCGCAAATCCATGTGCTGTTTAGATGACCACCACAATCTTGATGATGGTGTCTGTGTCTGCAGCCAGCGTGTTAATAATAGTGCCACAAGTTAATAATTCACTGTTCTCGTTCATTATTGCGTGCATTAATGTACCCAAGTTGTGACTTTTGTATATTTTTTGGCTGTGTAACACATTAAATATTAGGAGATATAAGTGTATCCAAAAGGAAACTGAAAGCTTTTATTAGTACTTTAGCAGTCTGTGCAGCATTGCATGAATGACACAACTGAGTCTCTGTGAACATGTCTTTGACTCAATAAAACGCTTCTGTTGAAATGAGTTATTTCCTATTTATTAGTCACTGGTGCAACAATCGACATTTCCCCTGCCAAGAAGTTCTCCGTTATTGTGCAAAACAGGATAAAAGCAAAACCAAAAAAAATGTGCAAACCACTTGTGTAAATGTATGAGCACAGGAGTGATGTGATTTTACTTCCAGTAAAACACACACTAACACATGACAGGACAATTCTTCATCCGTGGCCTTCATAACTGTCCCATGAAGCTTGTAGAGAGAAATACAGCTTTATGATTTCTCAAATGGAATAAGTTTACACTCTTGTTGTGGTTTGTTTGATCCACCGACTGCACATCTCAAACAGAAAAAGCAGAACCAATCACTTTGTAACATTCTCATTATGAGTAAACACCTTTATCTTAAATTAATGATGGAGTTTTATCAAC
>JBCAUF010000032.1:15742160-15759007 GCA_038406115.1 Haemulon aurolineatum
ATGTAGGGTATATTCATATTTTTTGATTGTTCATTTCATTTAATTTGTGGTAGGCTATTGTTCATGTTCAGTACCGAATCAGAATCAGCTTTATTGGCAACGTGTGTGTACACATACAAGGAATTTGACTCTGTGTTTTTGTGTTTTTCCTCTACAGGACAGCTAAGAGTAAAGCCATGATGTATACAAGCATGTGTGTGAGTGTTTTCCCTTTCCACAAAGACAAGCAAATGTGGGCTTGGCCATGTGTTAACTGCTTTACCCTTAAAAAGATACATTGGGTGAAAAATAAGACCAAGACTGGTACAGTATAGGATTCAATATACAACATATAACTTTTGTTATCCACACCTTTACCCTAATCTGGACCATGGTTTGCTTGTGCAGCTTTGTTTCTGTATCTTGTCCTGACTGTCCACATTCCCAGCTGGACCCCGGTCCCTGCTGACTTTGTCTTGTTGGAGGATGACTTGTCTAAACAGAAACCAGTTGCCCAGTGAATTAGGATAGCAAGTGTGAGGCGGCAATAATTTGGCCATGTCCCTCACTGAGCTCATATGTTTGGCCTGTCATTGTTCCTCTGCAGTCCCTTTAGTTACGGCTGGGTTGTTGCTTTCCTGTGTCCTCATCAGACAGTGGGTTAACCACACCCTCGGGAAGTCCCTATCTTCACCACTGACTGATTGCCGAAATGATCTGAAATAGCCTTCACTGTCTTTCAGTCTTTGCTACTGTGAATCTGAATCTCATTTGTCCAAGTTTACTGCAAGCAGAAGTTTGTGCAGAGGCAAGATGAAATTTGGAAGACGGCCAGTAAACTGCTCTCTTCATTACTGCCGGTGGTATTTGCCTTCACTGCCAACACTACTCTTGGCATTCAGAGCTGAGCTTTATGTCTTTGTGTTTTGTGCTAAATATATGTTTGGCAGATTTGTTTGGGATGCAGTTTGATTCGTATTTGTCAAAATTCTTTGGACAGCAGAAGAATCGATGTGCACTTGGCAGAATGCCTGCGCAGCAATAATCCTGACTTGAAAAATCCTAATTCAGCAGTGGTCAGTGGAGAGTTCAAAACAGAACTTTTGTGATCGTTACATCAGCCAGACAGAGACAGCACTTAAGTGTGACTGCGCTTTAAACTCCCTGACTCTAAATGCATCCAAAGGTATGTGGATCAGTGGCTATTTTAGTACCATGCTTGGGAATTGAATTAGGCCACGAGGCTACTGGATTTCTTCCATTAGGTAAAAACAGCACACGTGAACAAGCCTGATAACAATCATTGCGAAGAAGAAAAGAAAGAAAGTGAGCAACGTGGCACCATCAGAGAGAGATCATTCACAATCAAAGGCTTCTGCCATAGTAACTGACATGGCCACAAGGTCATGAGTTGTAATTATAGACATACGGTAAGCCATTCTTTGTTAAAAAGTGCATCGGCTTGGTTCAGAGGCACCATATGTACACATGCACACAAGAACCACAATCATGCATAATTGATGTTTGCTATTCAAAGAGAATCATCTGCTTCTCCCACTGAACATGATGTGTTTTAAACTGAGCCATTCATGTGATGGCTACTTTAAAAGGAAGGATACCGCATCAGCTGTAAATTGCATACAGTGGCATGTATTGATCTGTACCACTGGTTAGTTTAGTGCAGGGTACTGCCTGCCTGTGGGTCGATGAGGGTGCTTTGGCCCTTTTGACATATTTATGCCATTTCCCTTTTTTATTCCCTTTGTACATTTCTATTCTTTCCTGTCCTCTCCCTCTCCTTCCCTCTCTTCTGCACTCCTACCAAACATCACATGCACACCAGAGGGATGTGTGTGAGTGCATGCGTGGAAGAGAAACAGCAGCGAGGTTCCTATGCAACTGTAAAAAGAGACGATAGTGAGCGCGGCGTGGATGATGCCTCAGACTTGGGAGAATAGCATCGTGGAGACAGTAAAACTCACTGTCAGATCAGTGCAGCAGCAGAGCGTGGGACAGCGGGGGTTGTCTCGAGGAGGTGGGGTCTGTCCCATGTGTCGACTGTCTGATGGAGAGAAGAGGGGCACAGCACAGTGAGCATGAGAGGACACAGAGTGCTACGCAGAGAGAGACTGCAGGCATGCAGCGACACAGAGCAGCATATATGTTTAAAGAGGCTGCAGCAGAGTGGGCTATTGATGAGGTAAGAAAGCAGCATTTGTGTACTTAGAATGTGTCTTCCTGTGCTGTTATTATGATGAATGAATCTTTTCACTCTTCTCTGTGTGTGTGCATGTGTGTAGGAGAAAGGTTAGAGGGTTTTCAGATACATGTACAGTATCTGCATTTTAGTATTCACCCCACGTGCAGAGATTTAGCATATTTACTGCAGATATCCAAGCAGTATACAGGATCTGATGAGTGATTGCACTGATTGTGTCTTGAATGTGATCTGCCTCTCATTTCCCCCCAGGTGTGCTAAGCATGAGATCCCCAGAGACCTGATGTTAGAGATCTGTCAAACATGTGACTGGACAATACCTCTGGAAACCTACAGCATGTGACTTTGCGGTGGAGTTTGCAGACCCTCACCATGCACTCTCTGTGGAATCTCTGCCTTGTTCTTCTTCCCCTCTCCTTGCCTCTCGCACATCATGTCACAGCCTTCACCAGAGAGAATGCGAAGCAAACACAACAGCCTGACACTGACACAGCAGCGCAGCGCCTCGCACGCCACTCACAGAGACCTCGAGGGTCTGATTCAGCACCGGGGGGTCCCACGTTGGAAAGTGAGGAGGTTGACTTCCTACCTTTGGGTTGGCACTTATCGTCATCTGAGGAATCAGATAGACAAGGTGTGATGGGTGAATACACCGATTTACAGGAGAGCACAGAAGCATCTCTTTTGTATCCTATTGAGAAAGGGCTTATCATTTCCAGACCTGCACACACTGCTGCAGAAGATGCTGTCCCCAAGGAAAGCACACAATCGCAACCTACCCAGGAAGAACAAACATTAAAGTATCAGCCAGCTGAGACCAGTACTGGATCTTTATTGCATTCTACACAGACTGGTGAGATTCAGCCAACTTTCCCAGCCTCACACAGAGATGAGATGACTCCTGGCCAATTACCTTTTCTTCTGTCTGGCACACTTCCATTAGACCAGAACTCAACTTCATCGTTGTCTGCTGGACCAGGGCCCAGCCCTGCCCGTCCCACTCCACCGGTTCCCACCGGCAGTTGGGGATGGACCTCTGGCCCTTCTGTCATCACACACGGAAAAACCCAAGGGGGTACCGTCCCAGTGAGAGATCCCGGGGGTGGAATGATTGATACAGATCGTATTTTACATAGAGGAGCTGTCAGCAATGAGGAAGATAAAGGTAAGAGTCCTTGTTTGAATTAAATGTATTTGGAGCATCTATTATTTGCTTAACCTGATACCAATCACAGTTAACTCATGTCACTTATAGCCTGTTATGAAAGTTGGGATTTATAGTATTATTCTTATTAAATAACCTACCCACAGTAAATTATATAAGACTACCAGTATATTTGTGACTGCAGTGGTTGTGATATGTATTCTGCTGGCAAACACAGTTGTTTTACATTCACAGAATGGTTTGCATCACTTCACTCCCCCAAGCTTTCACTCTCCACGAAAATCCCTCCCTATCGCTGCCCCAACTCTGTCTCTCCCCTTCTGTCTTGCTCTCAATCCTTTAAAAACAGATTCTCCCACTATTGCATTAATGTGGAAGCATGTTACATCCGAGTCAGCGTTCATTACCCACATCCAAAGGTTACAATGTGGTGCACACGTGCACAGTATTTGCTGTACACACATACACACACATGATGGCACCCACTTGTCAAAGTAAATGATGTGTTGTGTCCACAAGAGGAGGTGGAGGAGGGCTCTGGCAGAACTGTGTGAGAAATGACCTTTCCTCCCACTGCCTATGCATTAGATGCCAGGCACAATTTCCAGCCTGTTTGTTGAATAACTGCATCAAATGTCACTAAAATGTATTGGTATGTGTCACGAGAGAGCCAACGTGTCGAGATGCTTTTAGATTCTGTTGTAAACACGGTAAAGAGCTGTTGTTAAAAAGTCTCCCACTGCTTGTTTGCTGTTTCTGCATTGACACAATCACTTCACTACTAATGGAGGGCAAAAAATAGGACACATCCCATTTATAACGAGTAGGTTCCCTGATTCTAGTGGCTGCATACAGCTTAGACTGAACCGTATTTTACTAGAGAATGAGATGCTTACATTATTTATCGGTTATGCAATCACAGTCAGATATGAAAGTTAATTAAATACTGCTGCAGATTCCTGTTGAAATGGTGTAATATCAATGGTAGCAAACACCTTTTGACCATGCTCAATAATAGCCACACAAAATGAGAGCAGCAACGAGGTCAATACTGGCTAATCAACACATCTCTCTCTCTCTCTCTCTCTCTCTCTCTCCTACACGAACACACACACACACACACACACACACACACACACACACACACACACACACTACTTTCTCATGCTCCCGCTCTCTCTGTGACCCAGTTAGACGTTCCCAGTTACAAGCTTGCTCTGTTTTATTATGGATTGACTTCACACATGGCAGATTCTGCCCTGTTCTCTCTCACTTTCTCTCTCTTTTTTTGTTGACAATAAAGAGTGTGGATATAACTTAATTTTTGTTAATTTGTTATTATGTTGGTTTCATCGATATATTAAAGTCAGCATTATTAAAATTGCCAAATAATAACTCAGGACCAAAATATGCAATATCAAGAGTAATAGTATAAGTGAGGCTGTATTCTGGGCACCACGGTGCTTTGAGTTAAATGCCAACATCTACTTGCTATCATGCTTGTGATGACAAAGCTGTGACATGCCCTGTCCACAAGTACTGTTTATCACCTTTTATTAGCAAGTGATTAACAGCAAAAAGTATTGTCTATTTTTCAATGTCCTACAGGTTGGTTCTCTGTTGACACAACAATTCATTTCATTTTATTGAACCTGCTTCACAGATGACTCCAGGGATGATGACCAGCATGCCTCAAAGACCAGTGGCACACTGTCGCTTGATGAAACCATGGACACGTCTGCCACACCCTGCAAAACATCCAACCCGCCCTGGACTCCCACCTATCCAGATGATTTTACTCCCAGCGAGTCTCTGCACCCCTCTCTGGCTCTCGCCCCTGCTCTTTTCGTCCCTTTGTATTCGGATTGGAACTCTGCCCTCGCCACATGGGGATTTGCGTGGGAAGCACACATCTATGGCCTGGGGTCTGTCTTCACTGTGTTTGGTCTAATCTCTGTGGTCTGCCTGTTAGGTTTGCCCCTTCGGTGTCCCCCAGGAATCCCTTACCTCACCCTGTTGCACTTGTTCCTCCTGGCTTTCGCAGGGATCCAAGCTTTTCGTTTGCTCTATGATGCTTACAGTCACCAAGATCGTCTTCCCCCTGTGGGTTCTCTGCTGCTCGCTGAGCTTCCCTTCCCCTGTTTGATCTCAGCCTTCTCCCTGGCCGTCCTCCTTCTTTCATTGCGCTCACGCATGCGTTTGACACTCCCACTTGCTAATTCCACCTCACTCTCAGTCTTGCCCAAGCCTTGCCTGTTACTTTGCGTGTCCCTGTTGCATTCTGTAGTCTCTCTAGGGTGTGTTGGCATGCTCCAACTCTTCCCCAACCTCCCTACCATGATCCTGCTATTCCCTCAGGGTGTGTTTGTATGTCTCACCATCTTTCTCTCATGCTCCTACCTCATCTTCTACTGCTTAGTACAAGTCGACACCAAACACATCTACAGGCTGAATGACAACGGAGAGAGTGGAGGATCCCCTGAAGTGATACGACCTGCAAGTTGCCCCTTTGCCAAAGTGGAGGACTGGGGTAGGGCAGCAGGAGCTGGAGTAGGAGCATCGCTGTGTTTACTAGGTTGTGGAGGCCTACAACTTTATGGGATCCTCCACACTCTTGGTTTGGGTGGGGTTGATGGCTATGGGTTCCAGCCTTGGCCCTGGTGGGGCTACCAGATTAGCTGCAGGCTCTGTGAGGTTGGGGTTTGTCTAGGTCTGTCTCTCATTGGTACACACCCTCTATTCTGTCACAACAACCCCTCTATCAAGTCCATAACTCATCCTAGGCCAGGATCTTGGTCACGCCTCTCCTGTAGCTCCCCCTCACGAGGTCTCACCCTGCCATCTCAGGGAGGTGCAAATTCTCCTGTCCTCTCATCTGACGATGCCTGGCCTCAGGGTAAGCAGGAAAAGCAGGTGGTCTGTAATGTCATTACTAAGGGACAGTCAGAGGCACTTCCTCTTTTCTCAATGGTTGATCCCCCTGGAAATGGGCTAGATTGTGTCCCCAAGTCCGGCCAAACCCGGAAAACTGTACTACCTCTACCTACACCCCCAAGCCCACCACACAAGCCTAAAAATGCAGTTGAGTCTCAGCCATCATCACTGGATAGCCTACGACTGGAGACTGACTCTACTGTAGACCTGCGGCCCCCGTCTCCCATAAACTTGTCCCGCAGCATTGACCAGGCCCTGTTCAGTGAATCCCTATTTTCTCACAGTATCTTTGGCTTGTCAAGACTGTTCCATACTTCCTCCAGCCTCTCTTTGAGCTCTCCTAGCCAAGACATGTCAAAGCAAGGGCCTAGCTCTGAGGAAAATTCTCTATATCGAACCTCCTCCTGTGGAGACGTGGATCAAGAGAGTGCCCTGTCCAGTTCAAGACCTTCCCAGCCACATGTTTCTTTGACATCTAACAGCAATCCACCAATGTCGCCAGAGCAATGGGATTGGAAAGGGAGTGTCTCTGGCTCAACCCAGGGTCTGTGCAGCAATCCCAAAGAGATAGGGAAGCTGCGCTCGCATTCCTGGGCCAACAGAGGTCAAAACTTTACTCAGAGCAGCCTCCCTCGAGCAATCCCGCACCTGTCTTACCACAGGCGTTACCGGACCCTGAGCTTAGCCTCACAGGACAGTCGTGGATCTGGCCGGCTGGCAGGGACTAAACACCTGAGTGAGAGCAAACAGCTAGAATGGGATATGGCTGTACAGGCAGAATTTGTGAATGTGTGCAAACAAATTGATGCTTTGAGCGTTTGCAGTGACACCATTGAACTGTAGAAAGTCATAAAAGTCTAATTGCATACACTATACTGTTCAGAAACAGCAGACTCTGATTAGATTAGCTTGAGGAGTTCAATTATACGTCATAAAAGTTACAGATAAAAATAATTTCCTTACCTAATGAAAGGGAAAGCAACTATTATTGATACAATATGTAGACTCAACTTATTTTCTAGAAATACTATATTGTGACTTCATCGCACTGTTTTCAACAGATCTAATAAGCTCTTCTCGTTCGGTAGTGTTTTATTTTACCGTGGAAGTAGTTTAATTTAAATGCTCATTCCAGTTAGACATTCATGGATGTCAAGGGTCAAATGTATATTGCCAAATAGTGCAAATGCCACTAGAAAGTTATTTTTGAAGCTATCTTGCAAAGAGAAATTCACATTTTTATTCTGTAAAAGGAAAAATAAAGGAGAACATTTGAGGGGTGCAACACTTATGTGGTTAAATTCTGAATATATTGCCCTCTAGTGGTCATAGTAATGTATATAAAATTCACCTACAGAGGAGTCATACTGTAATGATCAACACATTGGACTACATATATTTCCAGATATATGACAAAACTGTTCATACAATATCAAAATGCCCTTGTCAAAATTGTCTTTATTCAACACTATTTACAGTAAATATAACTTTGAAGCTTTAGAGTGCGTAATAACAGAAAACAAATACTGACAAATATTTTCTGTATCCCTAAAGTAAGAATAACTGTCAAGTAATTTTGTCAACCAGTACAATAGCTCATTGAATTGGTTGCAAGGTATTGCAAAATAGTTTATCATAGAGCAACACATGTAATACCAAAGACAGTAAATTTCTCCCCCAAAATATGCAATCACATTGAAAACTCATAAATCAACTTTTTGTCTAAAAAACTATGAAGAAATAAATCTAACTTGGGTTTGTTTCTACCCTACTCCACTGACTCTACAGCCCTATTTCATTGGCTCACCTTTTTTAAAAAAATACTTAGCCTGAAAAAAGTCAAGTTACTATATTATGTACAGTCAATAGCCACATAATTAATAATGTTTTTGCAAAATGGAAGATCACAACATGACAAGCCAATGTGACTCATTTATATTATTAATAGGCCAATAAACATTTGGGTGATGTACGGAATTATGATCAGATAACTGAAATGTAAAGCGTGGATAGTCTCCTGTCTTGTCACTCAAACATTTTCTTATCCAGTATTTTATACAGCAAAAAAAGATGGTCAGAGGTAATTCCAGAGTGAGAGTATGCATGATCGCTCCTTTAAGGCGCTCCTTTCTGCAAATATGTATATGTGAATT
Organism: Haemulon aurolineatum; assembly: GCA_038406115.1. Lineage (NCBI taxonomy): Eukaryota > Metazoa > Chordata > Actinopteri > Lutjaniformes > Haemulidae > Haemulon > Haemulon aurolineatum. The sequence continues at coordinate 15,750,610 of JBCAUF010000032.1, forward strand.
AAGGCTGATGCTAAACTTTGGTCCCTTCTGCCACAATGCAGCACATTCAAAGAGATTATATGCAGGGTGATCAGAGTAGAGCAGAGCATTGATCATGTAGGGGCTGAATTTGTTTAAACAAAAGTCAACAAGTGCAGTAAGAAGATAGTGGGAGCATAATTGTACTATATGCACTAGACTGTATCTTTCCTCCTGGAACAAAAAAGCTTTATACACAAGGTTGCAGGCTAGAAAATATGATGATCCTGTACATAAAACTCAAGGTTATTTTACACTCCTGGAATCTGCTTTGATTATCAGCAGAGAACTGTTTTTAAAGCTATTTAACATTTGTGTTAATTTCCTCTTTTAATTAAATAAAATGTTTAATATTTGAAATATTGTGCCAAAAACATGCTGCTGTCTTTTTGTTTCATGTCTTTTATTCTGTAAATAAAGTATTTGGTTGCCTGATTTCCTCATTAAATGTAGTTTGTTGTTTAGCAGTCTGTGTCAGGGTACAACGGAAGCCAACAAGAAGATCAGCAATGATAAGCTTGTCCTTAAGTAGCTAATGACATGTGTTTTCTTGTTGAAAGGGATCAGCAGAACAGTTTATTACATTACCCCCACTACACCTTGACCACAGCAGGAGGGAGATAGATGAAGAGTTCATGTAATGGACGTGACTGCACATGAACTGTTTGGCTCTTTTTTGGAGTTTAGACTCATGTTAAAGTGTGTTGTGTCAATCTTTGAAGGGGTCCAATATGGGTCAGATAAGAACAAGAGGGTGTGGATGTTGTACAGCACTGACAGCTTTGTGTTTTGCAGTGATCACATGCGCCCAGTGCATCTGCTCACAGCTGCAGGGGTTGGGACACTTGGTCCTGATCGAGCGTTTCCTCTTCCTCCTGCCTCAGTAAAGCCGCTTTTCATAACTACACATGGAAAGGAAGAAAGAAGAGCATAATCATTTCCTGTGTTGTGATCACATTTCACCACTACTTAAGCAATCTCGGGTGGAGGTGACTGTATGACAGAAGAGGATGGACGTGTGATAACCATGTGGATGTACTTACATGGCACAAAAGAATATCTAATGTGATAGCATGGGTAAGAAAAGAGGAAGAGAGAAGACAATTTTGATGCTGCTAGTGACATGTAAATTACATTCCATTTGACAGTAAAAGGTTTCTGACAAAGCGAGTGAATGCAAATGAGGCTTAGACACACACTGATATTGCCTTTGCTGAAATGTCATGTATACAGACAGGAAACAAGTGGCACCAAAATATTTAGACAGTAGAAAGATAACGACAGAAAAGACACAGAGACTAAGAGGGCGTTGCAGAGGAGGGGGAAATGTCAGCAGTCGAGGACTTACGAGTGGAGGCCATGGACTCCTCCCTCCATCTGAGCAGACATGGTTCTCTTCTCAAACTTCAGCTCGCCAGAGTACATCATCGACCTGGTGTATAGACACATAGTTTATACTAGCCAGAAGCCGACCCCACACGATAGAATCCTACAGTTAATGCACATGAGCAAACATAATTTAACACATACCTCAAAATGGACAAACTCTTGGCTCCTATGTCCTGACAGCCATGCTGTATACCAGCAATGAGATAAGGGACAAATTTGTGGATGGAGCCTTTATCTTGCACTGAGCCTGAGACACCTTGAGCCACCTTCACCTTATCTCCCTCACTGGACACACAAACACAATTCACACAGAGTAAGAGATGAATGTATGTTTGTACAGCAAAGGGCCTTCGTGACCTCGCTATCCTACCTGAAATAACGTTTCTGACTATTATTCTTCTCCATGGCATCCAAGGAGCCCATTCCTCTGTACTTCTTCAGACGTACACCGTCTGAAAAGAAATATTCTCCTGGAGCTTCAGTGGTTGCCGCGAGCAACGACCCCATCATCACTAAGGGCAGAAACATGAGAGGACACACAAAAAATTGTGATGGTGTAATGTTGATTGTCAAAGGCCAAAAGTCTGCAAAAATTAAACAAAAAAGATGACTGAAAACACTGCATTTATTTTGAAAAAGTAATAAACATACAGGAAGATCACTTGATTTGTCCATCAACAGGCCTGCATCCTCCTGCCAATTGTGTCATTACATGGATGTGTCCACTGAATGACCCAAATGTAGATTATGAAAATGTAAAACTGCAGGAAACAGGAAAATATTGCATTTTTCTACCTGTAGATGCTCCCAGGGCCAGAGCCTTCACCACGTGCCCAACAGTCTGAATGCCTCCATCAGCGATTACTGGCACTCCAAAACGTCGGGCATACTCTGCAACCTTGTACACTGAAGTACCCTGGGGCCGTCCACATGCCATCACTGAGGAATGAGAGCGTAACATGGTGTGTTGGCAGCAAAATATCCCCAACAGAACTGAAAATAATGCATCATCATGTGTCATGCTTTAGATTTATCTCCTTTTCTCTCAACTAATGACATTTGAAAATAGGTAGCTCTGCAAACACTTTGGCTACCCGGCATCTTGTTTAAAACCAGCTGGCATTCGCAGAACTGCAGTCTCTATCATACCTTCCTGGGTGATGCAGATGGAGCCACAACCCATGCCCACCCTCAGGGCATCCACACCTGCATCTATGAGGTTTTTAGCCTGAGCAGCTGTCACCACTAGAGAGAGACACACACGCAGAAAAGATCACAGTGTGAGAGATACAAGCAATAGGTTTCTGGGAGCTTTCACAGCACGGATGCAGAAGGAGGCTCTGAGACAAGAGAGAGAGCTTACCATTTCCTCCAACTACCTGTAGTTCAGGATATTTCTGTTTGATGTAGTTTATCATGTTGATTTGATATACCGAGTTTCCTTGGGAGGAGTCCTGTAAGAGAAAAAGCGAAATAGTTTCAATGACAGATGAAAACGCAGATCATTTGTCTGTCGTTTTGTGCCAAGGTGTCAGATTCAAATCATAAACTAGCCAAAAGCTTAATCACACTACAGTCAAAACCTACCAGAACGACGACGTCCACCCCAGCCTGCATGAGGAGGTCCAGTCTGTATTTGTCATCCTCCCTCGTGCCGATAGCAGCCCCACACAGCAGTTGCTTGCGGGAGTCCTTGGACGCCAGAGGATAATCTCTGTTCTTCTTCAAGTCGGTCCGAGCAATAATGGCAACCAGCTCATCACTGTCATTCACAATGGGGAGCTTACCTAAGATAGGCGGAGTGTAAAATGAGCAGAAGAAGAAAGAAAAAAACCCAAGTGTGTATCTGAGTCCAAGTGCTGGTTACTTTTTCTCTACAGTAGTGTGACCTACTTCACAGATTTACCTTTTTTGCTACGTTGCAGGATGTCATTAGCCTCTTTTAGGGTGACTCCAGCAGGTGCAACAACTAAATCTTCCCTTTTCGTCATTGCCTGAATCAAAAAGAAGTTAAATTGATCCAAACAGTGAAGTACATGTTTAGCCATTTACCACCAAATTATTTGACGTAATATAATCAATCCCCTACACATGCACACAGAAACACAACAGTCATACACCCACCTCCTCCAGGGGTCTGTCATGGTCCTTCTCAGACAGGAAGTCTATGTCTCTGGAGGTAACTATGCCAACCAGCTTGCTGCCCATCTTGCCGGTCTCTGTAACTGGGATGCCAGAGAAACCATGGCGTATCTTTGCCTCAAACACGTCTCCCACTGTGTGTCGGGGACTCATCACCACTGGATCTGTAATAAAGCCCTGCTCAAATTTCTGGCAAGAATAAAAACACAAGTATAGAGTTAATTAAAGGGCATTTTAGTGTATGTTGTTTTGAAAATATCATCTTATTCTGAAAGCAGATGACTTTCTCTGTCTATTATTAGTTCATGTCTTTGTTGACTTTTTCTGTCTTACCTTGACTTTGCGCACCTCATTGGCTTGGAACTCAGCTGTACAGTTATGATGAATTATTCCAATCCCTCCCATCAACTGCAATCAGCCAATCAGAGACACAAGAAATAACACTGAAAGCTTGAATGAGCTTGCACACATCGCAGGGTCTGTGGAGCAGGATGAGCACTGTGGTGCACTTAGCTGAGTGAACAATGAGGTACAGCGCGTGCATGTGTGTGTGTATAGATGACGAAATCAAGTTAGCATTTTTACATTATCACACAATATGATTAGCAGTGCAAGACAAATAGAAACAAAGCAAGTGTCATTACACTGATAACAAAATAAAGAGACTGAAGTGTTGTTTTATTTTTTTAATGTGATGCATTAGTAAACACATTGAAAAAGGAGATGGGACAGTAAAAATAATATAGTAAGAATAAATATTCCTATGTCTCTTTTGTTGTGGCAGGAGATGATATATTGAGGCACTAGCACTGCATTTTCTTACTTTTCCCCCAGAATGAGGGGTACTGATTTAAATGAGGAGTACTCACTGCCATGGCAATGGCCATAGACGACTCTGTAACTGTATCCATGGGAGATGATATCAGAGGTGTCTTCAGGGTTATCTTCCTTGTCAGTGCAGATGTAAGGTCCTAAAAATTGGAGCACATTTGGAAATACAAACATAATTTTCTCATCTTAAAACACTGATAGACACATGTATGGCACACTATAAATGACTCCAAAGGTGTGCGCATCAAGGCTGGAAGATCAACATACTAGTTTCCTACAAGCAACATCCCCACAGCATTGCAGCTGCAGCACAAAGGTAACACATTTGTTTAACCAAATGTTAAAGTTTTCCTTTTTTTTGCAGTGCAATGAGCCAAAAAAGCCAGTCCGGGCACATTACAGAGACTTGTTGAATTCACCTGCTGAGTGTTAGATGACGCAGGTGTGTGTCTGTTTTGAACAACACCTGCTATCCAGCAATAACCCATGTGACCGAGGCATGAAATTAATTTACTGTCCCAGCAGAGCTTGTAAAGGTGAAAACAAAGCATGCCAAATAAACAACCTGGTGCTTAAAGGAACATAACAGAGGATAGGGGATTCATTACAAGGATCACAGGAAGAGCTGTCTGTGCTCATGAATTATTGTTGGGAATGTGAAAATGTGAAAAATGTGCTCCCCAAAGGGATGGCTTGCCATGTGTTAATGTGAAAAGAGCCTTAGAGACACATCACACACAGATGATCCCCTTTCCTAAGAAAAATGAAACCGCTCATGCTTTTCTACAGAAATTATGCCTTGTGTTATAACCTACTAAAAAAATTCAACAATATACTGTGCACCAGAGGAGACTATGCAGTATGTTGCTTGTAATATGCTGGACAGTGTTATGCTACTCACCACCTCATCAGAAGTAAAGTCTATGAAACCAGGGAGGATCAAGAAGTCACTGAGGGGAGAGACAAAACAGACACGTGGTCAGAGAAAAGATCATCTTGCATTGGAACTGGAGAGGAGTAATATAAATTAAATTAATAATCAATATTAGTGACAACCGTCATAACAGTGACAAACAAGTACCTCGTAGCTTTAGTCGTGTGTGTCTAGCAGCACGTATCCATTTCTAAAAAGCAGTCGTTTTTTTTAAAACTTAGCTGACACTGAGCAGACATAATCTGTCAGCATTTCAACCCACTGAAACGTTCTGCATTTATCCCCTGCTCACCGATAAACCCCACATATAACCTCCATTAAGGAAACACAGCTGACACCATTAACACAATATGTGCACAAACACACACACACACACACACACACACGTACACACACTCCATTTAATGTCTGTGACACCACTCGAAGTCATCCTTGAAAGTAGTATTACTCATTATAATCCGCCATATAAAACCCAAGCAGATGTGTCATCCCTGATATTACTGAACATTTAATGAGAGTCATTGCATAACTCTAACGTGTGCTTATATGTGCACATGCATACATACCATGCTGGCACGTGCATGTGTGTCAATGTGTTGCCATGAAATGCAAGACCATGAAATGAGTCAGTAAAATGCTTGATGTGTGTTTAGCGTCTCTTACTTGTACGTGAGTCCGTCTCCGATAGAAAAGAGTTGTTGTGCTGTTAATCCATCTTCAGGAACATAACCTGTGCCTCCGCTGATCAAGTAGTCTGCCATGCTGGAATGGATTAATACACACACACATATGACACAGCTGAAAATATGAATTATTCAGTATCAGGTCTGAATATTTGGTCAGTGTATGACAAAAACACGACAAACAATAGAAGACACTAACTTCAGATCACCATACAGTTCATTTGAATTGATATTGAATATAGTTTTGTTAAACATTTTCAATATTTTAATGAACAATTCATTGACTGTGTCAGTACAGTCATCCATCCTTCACCTCCCACAATTGCAAGCAGGGTGCATAAATCTGTTTTCAGCAAAAATAACATGTTTATTTGGCCAGCCATTCCTTTCTGGAAGTCTTAATCCTGTGTGTAACATCCGTGTTGTTTTGCTCGTCTCTCTCCTGACCTCTTTTTCTCACATTCATGCTGTAGCCAGATCCTATTACAAATGTTGAAGTCGAGACAGGAAATGCTAACAAACGGATTCCGTCCTTCTATACACCTATGACGGCAGTACAGAAGGTAAGAGGATTTGGTTGGCTGCCTGGTTAGCTGATGAATGGACTTGAAAAGCTCACAGCCAACACTACTAGAAAGCGAAAACATCTCAGTTGCCGTGTTGTGATCTTTACGGGTTACCTCTGCAAATCAGAGAAGGGCATGACCTTGCAGTGCACAGTATGGTAATAGGCCGAGCAAAGAGTATGAGACTGACCTCTCTGGTTCATATCCAGCTTGGATACGTGTAGCACTGTATCTCTGGGCTGCAGTCTCATGCCCATGTCCATGAGGCGTTGGGTGGGCATAGGCCCCGTAGTGGTGAGGTTGCTCCCCTTCCCTGTTAGGGACACGTGGCCGTGCCGGTTCCATGTCTCCTACAATCCTTCGGTAGTCAATTTGGTAAGTGTCCCTCTCGCCATCTCCAAACCGGTCATAACAATGACCCTCCATCTCTTGGAAATCCAGGGCTACGACCTCCACAGGGCCCCACCACCTCTCGTACGCACTCTCTTCAAGCACTTCGGACTTGTTTCATACACACAAACTACAGTCACAGCAGCAGCTCCCAACAGGCACACGGCAACACGCTTGAATTGCCGGTCAATTATACGCACTCATAAACACCCAATGCTTTGAGTGCATGCTCACATAAACACCTTTCAGACACACCTGACATGGGAGGAAGCTGTCTTGCCATCTGTTTTGTGGCCAGAGCGGCAGTTTCACGAATTCAGGTTTTCAAAAATCGACAAAAATTCAGCAACAAACAAACAAACAGCAGCAACAAAAGTCCGCTAAAACAATGTTGTTTTCCCAGAGGTGAGTTCGTATTCCATTTTGTCAGCAATCATCCTTGGAGTTCGAGCCCATTAAGGCCCTCAGGCAGTGGCACAGAGCTTTTATCTAACCTGTTGATGAAGCTGACTACACCTGTACGCTCTCCCAGCTGGAGGCATGAGCAGCCGCTGGGGAGGAGAGTCAGGTCTTGCTTGTGGGTGGCAGAGACTCGTCTCCCCTGGAGGCCCAGAACGCAGTGCCGCTTGGTTATCTGTGGAGCTTCTCTCCCCTCCGTTCTCCCGACGCCTGCTGGGCTTAACTCTGTTTCTGACAGTAGCAGACGTCACTCTCCCACAAAGAGGATTGGAAGCATTAATACAGAATGGGGTGGGGTGAGATGGGTGTGAAGGGTGGAGTGAGGCAGGAGGACTGAGGAAGAGAAGGATGGGTCAAGATGACACTTGAACACACTTTCCCCCCTCAGAGGATTACCATGGTGTAGAGGTGTGTGTGTGTGTTTTTTTTTTTCAGAGCTCAAGGAGATGGAGCTGTGAATGAGACAAAGGTCAAATCCCAGAATACTGTTGTGCTGCAGATGGAGAGAAAAGAGGTAGACAGACAGATGGAGAGACATGTAAAAGTGTTTGTGCAGAAAAAAAAGGTAGAACTTTTTTAGGGTAAAGCATGTTGTAAACGATTCTTCATACGAAAAGTTTTAAATGGCAAGTAGTAGTGTAATAGTAGTGTAACAAAATTAATACACATTTGCTATAACTCACATTTCGAGAATATTCTCAGTTATATATCTAATGTTAGAGATTTGCACCAGGTCTTTAGACATGTCTGCTCTGTCAAAAGTTTTTTTTTTTTTTTGTCTTCATCAGTTTGGACCTTTATTCAGTGAATGACTAATGAACAACAAACAGTACATTAAACTGAGACAAGAGAGCAATTTGTTGCCTGGGATGCCCTCGACACCATCATCTGCAGGTGACTGACTGACTGCTTGTGACAGTTACTGAGGGATTGAACCAGAAAAGCCTCTTACCCAGTCTCTCTCTCTCTCTCTCTCTCTCTCTCTC